>QKQZ01001422.1:9457-27266 GCA_003595255.1 Solenopsis fugax | reverse complement strand
ATCAACCTTAATTTCTTTGTTTAGTGCCTTCAAAACTGTTACTAATTTTCAGCTTTTTCTGTATCTAATCTGTTTTTTAATTTTGTATGCACTAAACCAAAAGCTGAGAACAAGCCTTTCTATGCCAGCAGAAGAAGCAATTGCTGTATGAAGTTGTATTATTAAGTCAAATGCTATAGTATTTAATACTATTTTTTAACGCAAGCCATCTAGTTATCGANTTTAACGCAAGCCACCATGTTATCGGCTTAACATTTTTAATGGTTTCCTCGGAAAAAAGATAATTTTTGAACGGAGAAGTTTTTGCTCTATAAGACATAACGTCAGGAATGGCTGCAGGGTGATACGAATTGACATATTCCATGGCTTCATCTAATTGTTCCTGACTTAACTGAAGTCCTCTAAATCGATGATCGAGTAAATTTGCTAAATAATGTGCAGGTGTCACTGCCATTTTGAAACGCCGCAGAACACAATTAAGATCAGACTCCAAATAATTGTTTTGTTTAAAATGATTTATTATTTCGATCCAAATTTCTATGGCCTCACCAATTGTATAGCAATCTCGTTAAACTTTATCTAAATTAATTTTAATTTTTCCAAATAATTAGTTGTATTAATTTTTAAATCCATATCGTTAACTTTGGATGAAATATCCGAGCTTATTGCTACTCGATTACTCAGTACACATTTTACATAAAATATGCCAATTATTAACATATGATTCCAGATAATCGGCAAAAGTATTCCATCGAATATCTTGTGGCATTACTAAAACTTTTCCACCTACTTGTTTATACTTAGCAGCGGCAAAATGCGTGTTTCGAAAGTATTTTATAATTTTTTTAATGTGTCCCTTGAATTTCAATGTCGTGCGCAAGAAAATTTAAAATATGTGCAGAACATCCATAAGTAATAATATCAGGCATACCAAGTTCTTTGCCAATTGTTCTCTCATTTTATGCATGTTTGTTGCATTATCGATCACAAAACTTTTAACCATACTTTTGACTTACCAAATTATTTTGCTTGTTTAAAACATGTTTTTTTTTGGTTACTTAAAAAACACAAATAAAACAGAAACAAATTGTTTTAAATAAAAAAACAATGTTTTTTTGTTTAAAATGAAAAAAACAAGTTTTTTGCCAACCCTGTTGTTATTACATTTTAAACAAGTCGTGTTTATATCTAGTTTTGAAATTATTTTTTCTTGAGAAAGGTTTGTGTTAAAAATTTTAGTAGTATTTAAAATATATATGTCAATGTTTAAGTTTTTACGAAAAAGTTTTATGACTGTTGAGAATTTTATTTTACTACTGAAGACTTGTATAAGTTTGAAATAAATAAAAATGTTTTTAAATATTTAAATATTTATCCTTTCTTAATAATAATATAGTTTTTTTTGTGTACATTTCATTCAATGTTTAAATAACATTTTATTGTAATTCTTTGATAAATGTATTGTCTAGACTAATTTTATAATTAATAACTTAATATTAATTCCTTAGTTCATTGTTCCTTATTATGTATTATTCAATTAATATAATAATACTCTGTCATTCTAAATTGTATATTTTATCATCTTTTGAATTCTGTACTTCTATAACTAGATCCACATACATATTATTATATGTAGATAGATTATTATATGACATTAGTTGATATATTATTTCCTTTTAGTACTTTTTCTAATTTAATATTCAAATCTTAAGTGACTTTTCTTTGTGATTATATATTTAAAGAATATTAAAAAATGCGCGTATGTAATAGAATAAATTTATTTCAAAGCTGTATTCAAAAATTCTCTAATTTTATCTGGAATTTTTGATAAAAAGAATTAGAATTTTCAGGGAATGGACTTACAAATTTTGAGTGGACATCTTGTATAAAAATGATTATTTCTAAAAACGTAGCAACACTGCATAATGGGTCGAAGAGAAACAGGAGTGGTGATATGACCTACCATAAGAATAAATTTAAAAAATTGGTTTTAATTTAAAAAACAGTGTTTTGTTATAAAATTATATATCTATTCAAAATAGAGAACAATATTGCAGAATATGTGCAAATATACATAAATCTTCCGCATATAGACTTCAGTACTGAAAATCTATTATACATGTAAACTATAAATTATAATAACAGTAAAATTACATTCAACTTATCGAATAACTATTTATGAAAAATTTGAAAAGAAAGCTGCATTAGGCCTGTTGAGATGACAGTAGGCATAAAAGCTCACATTAGCAAAATCTCATGTTATTGTTTAATTTTGCATAACTCGAAATGTGTATATAGCTGAATGAAGTTAAATAACGAAAAAAAATACTCGAGTATACATATCTTTGTGTAATAATACGCTCAAGTTTAAAAAGAATGAGAAAGTATAATTAAATGTTATTCTAAAATATACCTTGAAAGTTTCGAAATGCTCAAAAGTAAAAAATACCTTATAAGAAGTGTCGGCTATTGTATGTTGGCATATTAGCGCCACTATATAGGGGAGACCGGGGTTATTCTAAAGACTTTTTTTTCTCTTTTGCGTCTCCTGAGTCATGTATTCATTAAAAAAAGAAAAAAGTTGGACGGTTTGAAAGGTTGAACCTTCCCCTTCACAATGCCGTTATAAATAGAACACGGAAATGTACTTGCTTTGAACTACATATAAAAATGTCGACCAGTGCAAAATGTTTCGAATAGCCCCGAGCCCGGGGTAATTCGAAACCAGTTCGGGAATATTCTGAAATTTGTTTTAATATGAAAAAAAATGTAAAAAAGCTGTCGTTAAGATTGTTTTATTCAGAAAAGGATATATAGTATTATTAAGAAAAGTTGTATACAATAAAAAAAAATAAACACACAATAGAGAATTTTATTGCTTCAACGTTTTCGGAACAAATCAGGGACTATTCATATTTCGTGTAATTACATCTGTTGAGTATTAAATTGCGTATTTTGATACATAGAACGCGAATATAAAAAAAAATCGTCCGAACGACGATTCGACGTTCGATGTTTCGAATAATCCTGGCGTCAACTCTGCGCTTTATGCCGGTGTGAAGTGGCACCCCATTTTAAAAAAATAAATATTTTAGCCAGAGTTCCATTTGCACCCACAATAGTTCTACAGTTCCTGATAGATTAAAACAATAGTTCTGTCGATTTGAACAAAAAAATTTAATTTTAAAAATATGGGATGCCAACTTCTCGTAGCACTCCAAATTACGAAAAAAATTAATTAATTACAAAATTCTATAGTTCTCGAAGAGTTCTATAGTTCTTGATAAATTTTTAGAATAGTTCTGCATATTTAATATTTAAACAATTTTTTAATCTGACCGCTGGCCCATTCTTCGTAGAACGCGGTGCTGACAGTTCCGATCGATTTGTTGGCAGTTCTCGGTAGTTTTCGCATACTTCTGACCATCGAAAAGAGTTCTAGCGGCTATTTATTTTAAAACAATTTTTAAACCCAAACGTTGACACCTCATTACAAGAGTAAAGTACCATTTTATTACGAGTTTTGTACAGCTCTTTGGCATTTTCCGACAGTTCTGCCATAGTTCTAAAGCTTTCTATAGGTTTCGTCAAGAGTTCTGGCGTTTATACACTTTTAAACAATTTTTAAATCCAAACTCTGGCACCTCACATAAGAGTAAAGTACCATTTTAATGCGAGTTCTGTACGGCTTTTTGGCATTTTCCGACAGGTCTGCGATAATTCTAAAGCTTTCTGTAGGCTTCGTCAAGAGTTCCGGCGTTTATATATTTTTAAACATAAGTATTTCTAATCCAAACGCAGGCATCTCATCACAAGAGTGAAGTATCATTTTAATGCGAGTTCTGTACAGCTCTTTGGCATTTTCCGACAGTTCTGCCATAGTTCTAAAGCTTTCTATAAGTTTCGTTAAGAGTTCTGGCGTTTATACATTTTTAAACAATTTTTAAATCCAAACTCTGGCACCCCACACAAGAGTAAAGTACTATTTTAATGCGAGTTCTGTACAACTCTTTGGCATTTTCCGACAGTTCTGCCATAGTTCTAAAGTTTTCTATAAGTTTTGTCAAGAGTTTCGGCGTTTATACATTTTTAAACAATTTTTAAACTAAGACGCTGGCAACTAGTGGGTTTAAAAATTGTTTAAAAATATATAAACGCCGGAACTCTCGACGAAACCTATAGAATGCTTTAGAACTATTGCAGAACTATTGAAAAATGCCTAGAACTCTCCCAGAACTCGCAATAAAGTAGTACTTTACCCTTGTGATGAGGTGCCAACGTTTGGCTTCAAAAATTGTTTAAAAATATATAATCGCCGGAACTCTCGACGAAACCTGTAGAATGCTTTAGAACTATCGCAGAACTATCGAAAAATGCCTAGAACTCGCCCAGAACTTGCAAAAAAGTAGTACTTTACTCTTGTGTGGGGTGCCTGCGTTTGGATTAAAAATATGTTTAAAAATATATAAACGCTGGAACTCTTGACGAAACCTATAGAAAGCTTTAGAACTGTCGCAGAACTGTCGGAAAATGCCAAAGAGCTGTACAGAACTCGTAATAAAATGGTACTTTACTCTTGTAATGAGATGCCAACGTTTGGGTTTAAAAATTGTTTTAAAATAAATAGCCTCTAGAACTCTTTTCGAAATGGTCAGAAGTATGCGAAAACTACCGAGAACTGCCAACAAATCGATCGGAACTGTCAGCACCGCGTTCTACGAAGAATGGGGTGCCAGCGGTCAGATTAAAAAATTGTTTAAAAATATTAAATATGCAGAACTATTCTAAAAATTTATCAAGAACTATAGAACTCTTCGAGAACTATAGAATTTTGTAACTTAATTAATTTTTTTCGTAACTTGGGGTGCTACGGGAAGTTGGCACCCCATATTTTTAAAATTGATTTTTTTTGTCCAAATCGACAGAACTATTGTTTTAATCTATGAGGAACTGTAGAAATATTATGGGTGCAAATGGAACTTTGGCTAAAATATTTATTTTTTAAAAATGGGATGCCAACTTCACACCGGCGCGCATTATTGCGTATGGTCTACAAAAATAGACATCACACAACAAAAAGTAAACACGAAATGTTTCAAATACATTCAACTGGACACGATACATTCAAAGTTTTCAAAAAGAATCTTATTTATCTTACTTAAATTTCGAAGAAATGCTGACTGTCAGAAATTACTTCGACTGTCGCAAAACACATATTTCACTGCCACGACTTCAATATGTCACCGTCGCCAATGAAAATTTATTAGCAGCGTCGTTACATTAGGACGCGTTTACAGTATTTAAAGTAAATTTTTAACATGTACCCATACAAAGATATTTCCATTTTTCGAATAGCCCCGTATTCCGAATAGCCCCGGTCTCCCCTAACGGTAAACTCTCTCTAGTAAATAAATGATAAATAATTACTAGAATTCGTCTAACGAGTGGAAATAATACGAGTGGCTGTAACTACTCGGCTCATATACTATTTTCTCTTTTAGAGCCGTACTAATTATATTTGAAATACAGAAATATTCGACCAATGATATATAGGTACAATTTAACGATAATGCCTTTCTTCGGTCGAAGCTAGATCTTAGTACTTAGTTTATTTGCGTGATTTTATATATCCATTCAAATTCACGAAACTGCGCGCCGGATTGTTTTTTCAGACATAACACAGATCTAATGAATAAGAATAAATAATATCACGTTTTATTAAATTGAATTCAATTTAATAATGATTGATGCTAGCATGCATCTAAATATTAACCCTTTTCCCTCCTGAAAAAGGTTAATATTTCCTCGCCTCAGTAGTCGAGTTGGCTAAGACACCCGTACTGGAGATTCGGGAGGTCCCAGGTTCGAACCCTGGCTGAGGTGATATTTTTCGCAATAAATTCTTTACAGTTTTTTCAGGGGGGAAAAGGGTTAATATTTAGATGCATGCTAGCATCAATCATTATTAAATTGAATTCAATTTAATAAAACGTGATATTACTTATTCTTATTCATTAGATCTGTGTTATGTCTGAAAAAACAATTCGGCGCGCAGTTTTGTCAATTTGAATGAGTATATAAAATCATGCAAATAAACTAAGCACTAAGATCTAGCTTTGACCGTAGAAAGGCATTATCGTTAAATTATATTTAATTATATTTGCTTTTGTTTTTATTTTTTCTTATGGTCTTGCTAGCTTTATATTAAGGTAGCAAGGTAGAATTGCGAGTTTCTTCTAAATGGCATGTGATACGAAATTATGTTTTGTAGTACAAATTAGCACAAAATCAGTGCTCATTGTATTTACTTTTATATTTTTTTATTATGGTTTTGCTAGCTTCATCTTCAAATTAGCAGGATTATGCGTTTTTTTCTAAATGGTATGTGGTTCAAAATTGTGCAGTCGGTATTGTTGCGCAGGTTTTTTGTATCATGTAATAGCTACACAACAATAACGACGTTAAGCTTACAGAATCGATCCCTGTATTTTGTATTATAAATTAATACAAAATGAATACTAAATAGTTCAATAGGTTTCTTTCAATTTTGCTCATTTGATCCTGTTATATACCTTAACAGAGGTAAAAGAAATTTACATATTTTTTTTCTACAATTTATTGCTTAATCGAAAAAGAGAACTTATAAAGTTATTTTTATCTGTTTTAGATCAATACGATGAGGAAGATGCGGACGAAATTTCGTCCAAACTCTGGCAAGAGGCCTGCTGGATCCTCATTAACGCATATTTCGACGAGAAAGGTCTTGTACGACAGCAGCTGGATAGCTTTGATGAATTCATCGAGATGTCCGTTCAGCGTATCGTGGAGGATTCACCGCAAATTGAGTTACAGGCGGAGGCGCAGCACACCACAGGCGAAATAGAGAAGCCCGTGAAACATTTGTTGAAATTCGAACAGATTTATCTATCAAAGCCGACTCATTGGGAGAAAGATGGCGCACCGTCTCCCATGATGCCCAATGAAGCTAGATTGAGAAATTTGACATATTCTGCGCCGTTGTACGTAGATATCACCAAGACAATCGAGAAGGACGGCGAGGACCCTGTTGAAACGCAACATCAGAAAACATTTATCGGCAAGATACCGATCATGTTAAGATCTAAGTATTGTTTGCTCGCCGGTCTGTCCGACCGCGATTTGACGGAGCTGAATGAATGCCCGCTGGATCCTGGTGGATATTTTATTATTAATGGCTCGGAGAAAGTTCTTATAGCACAGGAGAAAATGGCGACGAACACCGTTTATGTATTCAGCATGAAAGATGGTAAGTATGCTTACAAAGCAGAGATCCGGTCCTGTTTGGAGCACAGTTCGCGCCCAACCTCGACTCTGTGGATCAACATGATGGCCAAAAGCGGTGCCAGTATTAAGAAGTCTGCCATAGGTCAACGTATCATTGCCATTATTCCCTATATCAAGCAGGAGATTCCCATAATGGTGGTTTTTCGAGCACTCGGATTTGTGGCCGATCGCGACATACTCGAGCACATTATCTACGACTTTGACGATCCCGAGATGATGGAGATGGTGAAGCCATCTCTGGACGAGGCCTTTGTCATACAGGAGCAGAATGTCGCTTTGAACTTTATTGGTTCCAGAGGCGCCAAGCCAGGTGTGACTAAAGAGAAGCGGGTCAAATACGCTCGAGAAATCTTACAAAAGGAGATGCTACCGCACGTCGGCATAAGTGATTTCTGTGAGACCAAGAAGGCTTATTTTCTCGGCTACATGGTCCACAGATTATTATCGGCATCTCTGGGAAGAAGGGAATTAGATGATCGCGATCATTACGGCAATAAGAGATTAGATCTAGCCGGACCTCTGCTGGCGTTTTTGTTCCGAGGCTTGTTCAAGAATTTGATGAAAGAGGTGCGTTTATACGCGCAAAAGTTTATCGATCGGGGGAAGGATTTCAATCTCGAACTGGCGATCAAAACGAAAATCATTACGGACGGCCTGAGGTATTCGCTCGCTACGGGCAACTGGGGTGACCAGAAGAAGGCGCACCAAGCGAGAGCGGGTGTATCTCAAGTATTGAATAGACTAACTTTCGCATCGACGTTGTCGCATCTGAGACGAGTGAACTCTCCCATTGGAAGGGACGGCAAACTCGCTAAACCGCGTCAACTGCACAACACATTGTGGGGTATGCTCTGTCCTGCAGAAACTCCGGAAGGCGCTGCTGTTGGACTGGTAAAAAATCTCGCTCTCATGGCGTACATAAGCGTCGGCTCGCAGCCCTCTCCCATCTTGGAGTTCTTGGAGGAATGGTCCATGGAAAATCTTGAAGAGATAGCTCCGAGTGCGATTGCTGACGCAACAAAAATATTCGTGAATGGCTGTTGGGTTGGCATCCATCGGGATCCAGATCAATTGATGGCCACTCTACGTAAGTTAAGAAGGCAGATGGACATCATTGTATCGGAGGTGTCAATGGTTCGCGATATTAGAGACCGTGAGATAAGGATATACACAGATGCCGGCAGAATTAGCAGACCTCTGCTCATAGTTGAGGGTCAAAATTTATTATTGAAGAAAAGACATATCAACATGTTGAAGGAAAGAGATTACAATAACGACGGGTGAGTGCCCAAAAAATTTTAATAGCATTTTAATAAAAAGATTATTAACAATAATATGCCTAAGGCTTAGTTTGAAATATTCAAATAATAAATTACATGGGCCAAAGAACCGCGATGGTTATTGGTGTCAAACAATGGTGTAATAACAATAATAAAAACTATTCACATTCGTATTGATAAAACTGTATTATAAAAACATACGTTTCGACCTTTTTATTAACGATCTTCCATTAACAGTGTTCGAATTGGATGACATACAAAGCGATCATATCATAAAAAAAATTACAATTTAAATTGGTGTCTAGACTTCTTATTTTAAAGCTCGTGTTCCTCATTTTTTCAGATGAGAAAATTTTGCCAGACCTATTTATCTCTGATGTATCTTGTTGAGAGAAATCGTACTTAGATGATCGGGTTGCTGTCTGCAATCCCGTTCATTCTAAGTTTGTCTCATAGATCTACGGATCTTAAGGAATCATTTTGTGACATTTCTTGGCGACGTTTATGATCGCTTTGTATGTCATCCGATTGGAACACTGAGGAAGACCGTTAGTAAAAAGATCAAAACATATATAAGTTTTATCAACACGAATGTGAATAATTCTTATTATTGTTATTACACATTTGACACCAACAACCGTCGCGGATCTTTAGTGTAACTTATAAAATGTTTATAATTATAAAAAAATTGTTTGCTTTTAATGAAAAACAGATGACATTTTAATGAGAATTTATTGAAAAAGTATAATAAAATTTGAAAAATCAATATTGTTTATTGAAAAAATAAAGAAATTTTATTGAAATTGTAATACATTTTTATGAAATTGCAACAAGAAATCGCAGATATTCTGTAATAAAAAATTTGTGATATTTTATTGAAACTAATGGATTTTTAATGAAATTTTTATGAAATTAATGATTAAAATGTTTCAAAATGTATATACGAGGGCAAAGTGAAAAGTTCTCGGCCTAGCCCATAGATAGCACTACTACAAATGAAATTACTATTTTGTTATTTGGCACACTTGTTGCAAAAGTAAATACAAAATGTGAATTTGATCAGACAAATAGTTTGTTTTATACAGCTGTTTAAAGTAAGCGTGTTGTTTGTTTTTGATAAAATGAATAAACTTGAATACCGTTCCGTCATAAAATTCTTCGTTTTGGATGGTTTATCGCCAACAGAAATTCATCCAAAGTTAGTGAAAGTGTATAAGGAGTCTGCATCTTCGTTATCAACAGTAAAAAAATGGGCAGCGGAGTTTAAACGTGGTCGTACACGATTGAAGATGATCCACGTGAAGGACGGCCAAAAACTGCAACTACCGAAGAAAATATCGAGAAGATACACAATATGGTTCTACATGATCGACGATTAAAGGTGTATGAGATAGCTAAGGCTGTAGGCATCTCAGAAGAAAGGGTACGGCACATTTTACACGAAGAACTCAGTATGAGAAAGCTCAACAAAGGCGTTTTGGCAATGAAAAAATTGAGGGATTTGAAGTATGAATTGTTGGAACATCCTCCCTATTCGCCAGATTTGGCTCCCTCTGACTTTCATCTATTTCCAAATCTTAAGAAATTTGTGGCTGGAAAACGTTTTGGGTCAAATGAAGAGGTGATAGCAGCGGTAAATGGATATTTTGAAAATCTTCCAGAATCGCACTTCAGGGACGGAATCCAGTTATTGGAGAAACGTTCGACAAAGTGTATTGAACTAAAGGGAGACTACATTGAGAAATAAATGCATTGAGAAAAAACTCATTTTTTCACTACTAGGCCGAGAACTTTCCACCTTGCCCTCGTACAATGTTATCGAAATTTTATCAAAATTATATTAAGATTTTATTAACACTAGACAAAACAGACGCGCGCTACGCGCGCGATACACTTTTGATATTACATAATTTCATATATAACTAACAAATTTAATATTTCACTACTATTAGCCCCTCAATACACAGTCAAAATATGCAATCACAATGATAGCCGTTCACGAAGTTAGCGCAGCGAGAGAATCAATCTGCATCACGGAAAAGCGACAACAATAACTTCGATCTATTCGATATATTCTTTACATGCTCTTTTTCAGAAAGGATTTTTTTACTATGGTTGCGAACAAACGTTGCGATAATCGATTTATATTGTTACAGGTGGCAGGAATTGGTGGGTAGTGGTGTAGTGGAATACATAGACACCTTAGAGGAAGAAACTGTTATGATAGCTATGTCACCCGATGATCTTAGACAAGAGAAAGAGTACGCATATTGTACGACGTACACGCACTGTGAAATTCATCCAGCGATGATTTTGGGCGTGTGTGCCTCCATTATACCATTCCCCGATCATAATCAGAGTCCCAGAAATACTTATCAGGTATCAGACGCAGATTTCAGTTGTTGCGTTTTTCTTTTATTTGTTTACGTTTTTATATGTTATATTTGATACTATGGAAAGTTACTGTCGTTTTTTCCTGAAAATAAAACAAATTTTGTACAAAAGAGGTTGTTCAATATATTATATATTGGCCATTTTGATTGATGATCTTTTGCGATCTTTCTGATAACTTCATAATTCCGCTGGTGTAAAAATCTCGGGATTTATGAACGAAAAATTCATCCAACCCATTTTTGACCGCCTCTAAAGAATTGAATTTTTGCCCATTGAGATCGTTTTGTAGAGAACGGAACAAATGGTAGTTCGAAGGAGCCATGCCGAGTGAGTACGGCGAATGAGGCATAATTTCCCAGCTAAATGTGTGCAATCTTTGCCGCGTCGCCAAAGATGTATATGATCTTGCGTTCTCATGATAGAAGACAACTCCCTTTCTGTTTGCAAATTTCGGTTGCTTATTCTGATCGCCTGCTTTGAGTCGTGAGCAAATATTTCTTCGAATCAATAGTTTCATCTTGCGAGATCAACTCGTAATACACGCCTTATTAGTCTCACTAAATACAGAGCAGGCCCTCCTGTGGATACAATTCGCTTTTGGCGACCGTTTTGCAATGACTTGGGCTTGGAGGCAAGACTTTTTGCGTTCAATATTGTTGTAAACAATCCATTTCTTGTCCCCAGTCATCAAACGTTTAAAAAAAGATTCCGATTTGTTTCATTTCAAGCAATTCGCAGATTTTGATTCATTAAATTTTTTTAACTCGATTTATGGGGCATCTAAATATCGATTTTTTTTACATATCTCATCGCTTTTAGGTGGGCTTTCACTTGTGTAGCATTGATATTGATCCTCTCTGTGGTATTAAATGTCGATTATTTTCCAACCTTGATTTTATCGTCGTCGATTTCGGATAGCCATCTGGAACGAGGTGCATGTTCAAGGTCGAAATTTCCAGAACGAAAGCGGACAAACCATTTCCAGTATACATAGCTCGTCCCTGCCGCGAATTCCCATAGGAAAATTACCCAGGTGCCCTATAGGACCTACATGGAACCTACAAAGGACCAACAAGGGACTTACATGGGACCTACATGGACTTACATGGACCTACATGGGACCATTGCAGTGTTATATGGAACCATTACAGTACTCTATGGGACTATTATGGATCCATGTAGGATTTTGCGGCAGGGATATCTCACGTTTAGGCTCCGCCTTTAACTCTTTCCAGTAGAAAAAGACGCAAAATATGTCGAAAATACACTTCATTTTCTTCCATGCTTAACCCTTAAACAAATAAGTGGGTCTGGGAGACCTTCCCGAAAAAACTTTATTTTTATGCCATTTTATTTTAGTTGAGCAATGAAGTTGGTCAATCATAGCAGTCGATAGAAGAGTCTTCAAGCTGTTTAGCACCTAGCCCGAATCTTCTTTCTCATTCCGTCTTCACACAGTAAGCGATCAAAATTCTAGGGAAATTTTCAATATGTGTTTAAGGGTTAAACACAAGTAGCGTTAACAAAACACGTCAAATTTTAATAATTTTTTTTTAATGTCGAGGAATGTCACATCTTTCTAAAACTACGCTGAAGTATACTGTAATTGTCATGTTCACGTCATGGATCATGCTTTTTTGCTTGGTGAGCGATACCTCTTGGGAAAACGACATGAACTTTTTACTCAATAATATATAGGATGTTTGGAAGGAACTCATTGGATCACGTTGTAATTGACCACAATCATTCACAACGACTCTCCAGTCAAAAAACTAGGCACTAGTCATTGTGAGTAGCTGTGGTCAATTGTAACGTAGTCAAATAAATCCTTCCTTTTGGTAACAGGTGAGAGAAAATTTAAGTAATTCTAGCTGACAAAATAAAACGAAAATAAAAAATAACAAAATTACGATTAAGGTTTTATTTTTTATAATAATTATAAATGTTTAAATATTTTTATACTTTAGGGACTTTAAGTAAATATTTAAATATTCAGCATTTTTTATAATAATTATAAATATTACAATATTAAAAATAAAATTTCGATGACTTTGTTTTTTAATTATAATGTTTAAATATTCACGTGCTTTAGATTTTTTTATGTAAATATTTAAACATTTATAATTAAAAAATAAAACTTTAATCGCAGTTTTATTTGTCTTATTTTATCCTCTAGAATCATTGTTTAAATATTATCCTACCTGTTGCCGAACACTCTGTATATATGTTACTTTTGATGTAAGAAAATTTGACGCTGCTAGTACGAATAAGAAAAATAATAAAAACAATTTACAATAATGAATTTAATCTAATGAAAGTTACCTACCACTTTATTACATATATTTGGAAATCTAGAAGAGCGCAGTTTTTTTACATTAAAAAATTTATTTAATAATACAAAGAAGACGTTAGGGTTTTATTTTTTTTTAAATAGTTATATAACAGTTCGAAGAAATCTTTAAATCTTTAAATTGCATCAGTTAGAAAGAGAATACATATGTAAGACTATGAAATGTATAACATAATTAAAAGAAATGGCCAACAACGATCGAAATGGATATTAGTGCTCAAGTAATAATTTCATAGTGATTTTATAAGTGTATGTTATACACTTCATAGTCTTATAAGTACATTAATTATTGTAAAAAAATCTTATATAAAATATCAGTTTTATAAACTGTCAAAAATTTTAAACAAAATTTTAATAACAAAAATTACTTAAATTAGTACTGTAGTAAGTGAAAATTCACTTACAGCAGCATTTCAGAGTTGAAAAGATAATTTTATAATATGTTATTTTTCAGAGTGCTATGGGTAAACAAGCTATGGGTGTGTACATTACAAATTTTCACGTGCGAATGGACACTTTGGCTCATGTACTATATTATCCACACAAACCATTGGTTACAACGAGATCCATGGAATATCTTAGGTTCCGCGAATTGCCGGCTGGCATTAACAGCATCGTTGCGATCCTATGTTACACAGGATACAACCAGGAGGACAGCGTTATCCTGAACGCAAGCGCTGTCGAGAGGGGCTTCTTCAGATCGGTATTTTATCGCTCCTACAAAGAGTCCGAGTCAAAAAAGAGCGGCGATCAAGAGGAACAATTCGAGAAACCCTCACGCTTAACTTGTCAAGGAATGCGCAACGCTATATATGACAAGTTGGACGACGACGGAATCATCGCGCCTGGAATTCGAGTGTCGGGCGACGACGTAATTATAGGAAAAACAATCACTTTGCCGGAAACGGATGACGAGGTAAAATGATTATCCTTTGGTCTTTTTAATGGAAGAAAAGGCAAAGACGTGGCAATGTCTTATTTTTTTTAATCTTTTTATCTTTCAGTTGGATAGTACAACAAAACGTTTCACAAAACGTGATGCATCGACCTTCTTGAGGAACAGTGAAACCGGTATAGTCGATCAAGTGATGCTAACTTTGAACAGTGAAGGATATAAATTCTGCAAAATTCGAGTGCGCAGTGTACGCATTCCACAAATCGGTGATAAATTTGCGTCTCGTCACGGACAAAAGGGTACATGTGGAATTCAGTATAGGCAAGAAGACATGCCGTTCTCCTGCGAGGGTCTTACACCTGATATTATTATCAATCCTCATGCTATCCCTTCTCGTATGACTATTGGTCACTTGATTGAATGCATCCAAGGGAAAGTTTCCGCCAATAAAGGTAATATAATTGATTATAAATACTTGAATTTAAGGAGATTCTTCAGTCTTTTCACATTTTGGGTGCTCTCCAGTAACGTACGGAAGTAATACTGTGTAACACTGTCACATAATGTAAAACTGGTGTTCCGTTATTGGAAAGTACCCAATATAAGAACTTGAGAAATTTTGAATATAAGTGTATGATTAATATAGGTACATTTTCTGAATTAAAAAAAATTTATTAACTGTTTTATAAGTTCTCCATTAACGACATTGAGTTTTTAGGAAGGAGCGTTAAGGTTAATTTGCTATTCTATTCTTTTATTCTTCTTTCTTTCGTGTTTTGCCTATTACCTTTTTATTTCTTTGTATATTATCTTATGAAAATTGACAAGATAAAAATTAATGAACTCTGAAAGAGACATGATTGTTAATAAAATAGTGCAAAGAGACAAAAAAGCAAAAGGCAAAACACGAAACAAGAAGCAAAAAGTACATTAGTTTTCAAAGTAATTTAATCGCAATAAAATACGAGGATTTTGAAAAAAAAACTATTCATAAGAAAGAATGGAGTTTAAAGAACATTTTAAAATTAACAAAATAAAGTTTTATCTTATTTTCGTGTATAAAATGTTCATGAATTATACAATTCTCTTTAAGTATGATGTCATATTAGTGAAAATGTAGTAACGGCGCTTGTTATTACATTTAAATAATTATTATAAACAATTATTTTTCATTTTTTTATATCAATATTATAAACAAAATTTTTAAATAGCAAATTATTGTTTTTATTGTTTTAAATTTTTTTCAATATTTATCGCGTTGAAGATGACAAAAGCTTCTGTATGAAAAGTTACATGTATAAAAAGTACAGATCTCTCCACTTTTTTTAAGCTGGAGAATCTTCTTAAGTAATCAGACTTATATAAATTTGATTGCGTTCTTAGGGGAGATTGGTGACGCTACCCCATTTAACGATGCTGTGAATGTGCAAAAGATTTCCACGCTTTTGCAAGAATACGGTTATCAGTTGCGAGGAAATGAAGTAATGTACAACGGACACACAGGCCGTAAGATCAATGCGCAAGTCTTTTTGGGACCGACGTATTACCAACGTTTGAAGCATATGGTAGACGATAAGATCCACAGTAGAGCGAGAGGACCTGTGCAAATTTTAGTTAGACAACCAATGGAAGGTCGAGCGAGGTAATTATGTATTATTCTTGTTACTTTCAGGGAGCATATACACCTAGACGAGGTCTAACTTTGTGAATTTTTTGTAAAAAAAAATGGAGAATGATAAAGAAGTCGTGTTCATTCTATTGAAACGATCATACTTTCCTTAGAACTAATTAAAAAATAGTAAAATAGTAACTAATTAAAAAATTGAAAATTAAATAATAAAATTAAAAAGTTAATAACTTTTACAACTTTAATTATCAATGGCAAGTGAGAGTCATAAACACAGATATTTTTTGCATAAAATCTTTAATAATATTGTATTCTTCAATTATTACGTTGATTTAATAAAAATACATTTCAAGATTAAGTTAAAAACAAATTTTAAGACAGAAGGACAGTACAAAAATTGAAGAAAATAAAATTAAATGGTTTACTACGACTCCGTATGTACCTCATATTTCGAAGAAATTTGTTAATATCACGAAAGTCTTTGAAATAAAATTAGCATATTTTAGTATAAACAAACTAGAGAGTATAATCAAAGTGCATAAAGACGAGCTTCCGAGAGATTCTAAAAAGAATTTGTATAAAACATTATGTAACGATTGCGAGGCATCATATGTAGAACAAACTGGGAGACAATTAAAAACGAGAATCACGGAACATAAGAACCACATTAATAGGAACACAAATAACCATTCTGTAATTACGGAACATAGAGTAAATCATGGTCATAATTTTAATTGGTATAACGTAAAAATATTAGACACAAAGATTTTTAAATAAAAAACTTATCTCAAAAATGTTATACATTAAATTACAAAAAGAAAACCTGAATTTGCAATCTGATACTGAATTTCTACATTATGCATACGCTACGGTAGTTGCTAAATTCAAGTAATTGAAATTTCGTGCTTGTGTTAGGTTACATGTATTCTTTTTTATTTATGTTTTAACTTGTACGATATTAATATTTAATCGTTGGTGACCTTACATAGGCGAGTAGTTTAGAAAACAATGTTAAAAAAGGCCATTTCTTGCACATTAATGGAAACGTAAAAGACATAGTGAATCTTACAGATTTCGACTTACTGATCATGATGGATGATGCTATTAGTTTTCTTTAAAAATGTGGAAAACATCGTCATTTTTTAAGTTAAAGTTTTATTTTTCACCCTCTCTGTGATGTACGATTTTCAATATGAGTGAATTATTCCAATTATTGTGAAACTTAATATGCAAAAGTTAATATTGTTGAACAAAAATGTAATAAATAAGATGAATTAAAAATGAAAGATTATGCTCCCGGCATGCTGTGACATATGGAGGAGAATAGATGAAGATAGTTGCCGCTTGAGATGCTCGTGTCTATTCTTTCCCACCTTATTTGCATTCATTATTTCGTAACGGCATTATTCCCATAACCATACGAAATGCTCTTACAAATACGGATTTTTACAATAATTATTAAATTACAATTAATGACAACAAAAAATGGCCAAATGTCTGCCTTTGTATCTTTCATTTCAAATTCATCTTATTTATTAGATTTTTGTTCAACAATATTAGGAACCTTCGCATACTAAATTTCATATGAAATAACTCACTTGTATTAAAAATCATATATCACGGAGAGGGTGAAAAATAGGATTGGAAAAATAGGATGATTACTTGACTATTGTACGAGTAATAACTTTTGGTAATTATTACCTTTAGGGGAGGCAGCTCCGATGACGTCGATCTTGACATATGTTGTCAAGGTCATGGCCCTGAGTAACCTCCAATAAGTTTTAGCCGTCGCTTGCCCTTCGTTAAAAAATTATAATCATAAAAAGTTTGTGAAAATTATAATGTATTTTCGACTTTTCACGCGGAACGACGCCCATCTTACAAGTTGTTAGTACTATTTCGCATAGGTTTGCGACTTTCCACGCAAAGCGAGGTCCACC
>QKQZ01001417.1:0-24690 GCA_003595255.1 Solenopsis fugax | reverse complement strand
ATAATTTTTTAACTATGCAATTATAGTCACAAATACCATATACTTTTTTCTCTGTGTACATTTAGTACATCATATCATTCAATATAACGTACTTCGTAAAATTTCAATAACCTTTTGCAATTGTAAAACCGCTTTTAATTATACATGTCTTCGAATAAACTATTTTATAATGATAAAAATATTATTCAGGGCCATGTATTCCTTCTATGTCCGAGTAGAATATTAGGTAAGTAAGAAAAAAATAGCAGGAACTTGGGCGCTCCTAACGAAAGTTATGCAACGTATTAAATGAATCATATCAGTGTAATTTGTAATTAAATCAATTGCTTGCTCTTTACCCGATACGTTTGTTATTCGCCGTGTATGGATCTACGTGCACGCGATCGCAAGATTACGAATCGCGAGATTGCAACCCGCTTGAAGAATACAATACGTTTGCCGTTACATTCATTGAACTCGCCAACAATGAAGTCATGCATGAGAAACGCCTGCAAATCGCTTGCCCGCACACGTAATATTAGAAAATCACCGGATGTCTAATCGTGGCCGGCAGCCAATACGTCAGGTGATTTCACAGGTGAACGACAATGCTCGTCGTCTTATGTAAGTACAAAACCGGATAACGGACACGTTAGCCTAGCTAACACATGAAAATGTAACTCTATAAGACTGAAATTATCCTAAGCTGTCACAATAATCAAAATGTTAATGGATTGTTCCTTCTGAATAGTATATCTGCTTAAACGATACGTTTTTATGAGAGAATTCAATTTTTAAAAATATTGCTCTGTAAATGTTTTATTTTTCTATTGATCTGTTTTTACTTTACAGTTTAAAAAATCAGAATTATATGTAATGAAAATCTCTCAAACATTTGAATAAAATAACATTTTATTATAAAGCATGAGAATGACAGAATAAATAGTCGAATTTTTGCTAAGACAAATAAAAATTTTTCTTATATTTTAGTGATTAATATAAAGAATTCTTTCCTCGATCCTCGATTATTTCATTTATTGCCCGAAAATCGCAGACAAAATTCCGATTCGTTTGTCTTAAAGTCCGCGTAGAACGTGGGAATTTGTGGCTTGCGATAGGTAGGTGGGAGCTGTCAGAACGTCTCGTAAATAACTACAATACCGATGCCTCCCGGTACCGATACCTTACCCTAATCGAATACCATTCTGCGAGAGTCGGACACGGCCCGTTGGTTAAACTGAATTAAACGGCCCGCTAGCCGCGAAAGAGAAAGAGAGAGAAAGAGTGACGCGCGCCGTTCTTATCAGTTGGGAATTATTGCCGGTAATTTACCCCGCAATCCTTTTGCTCCTGGGCGCGTTCACACCTGGGTGGCTCGCAGGAATACAGACGGAACAGATCAGAGATCGACTTCGCGGCATGTATTAACTACCAACGCCTCACTACGTAAATATCGACACGTCGAGATTTTATCTGTACGATATGAATTTGATATTCCGATGGTTTTCCTTTGCAAATTATATTTGTTGAGTTTCATTGCCTTTAGGCATCAATTTATGTGTTATTTAATGCACATACAGCAGATAGCAATGTCTTTCTTAAAAATTTGATTTCTTTTTCTAAATAAAAATGAAAGAGAGAGAGAGAGAGAGAGAGAGAGAGAGAGAGAGAGAGATTAGAATATTATAAAAAACATTAAAACATAAAATGTTATAATTAACACGTTATACGCATAAAGATAATATAATACTATTTTTCATTGGTGTTAACCCTTAAACACACTGCTGAAAATTCTCCTAAAATTCGATCGCTTGCTGTGTGAAGACGGAATGAGAAAGAAGATTCGGGCTAGGTGGAAAAAAAGTTTGAAGTCTCCCCTATCGATATGATTGACTAACTTCATTGCTCAACTAAAATAAAATGGCACAAAAATAAAGTTTTTTCGGGAAGGTCTCCCAGACCCACTTATGTGTTTAAGGGTTAATCTTGTATGTAGTTATGTTAAAATCAAAAGGCTTCATCAGAGAAAAATGAGGATTTGTGCAAACTTGCGCTTCGATATATTGACTTGCCACTTAGATACTGGCGATACACAAACATTTTCGCACGCGTGGGCGGCCGTAATTCAATTCGCAAGGTTTTTACCCTTCCGAAGCCGAGCTCTTCCCAAGGTGCGATACGTCGGCGATAATTGTTTTTAGTGTCTTCTCACCACCAGGAAGGCAGACACGACAGCTTCGTGCTAATCGAAATCGTAAATCCGACTGATAAGAGCGCTGAGTGTTCCACGTACGACATATTTGTTATGCGGAACGGAGCTTTAAAGCTGTTCCCGCTTCTTTTTACGGCGCGTTATTATCGCATTCTCGGACGCTGTTGCGTTCCACAAGATCTTTGCTCCCGTCGCGTTACAACGAGGCGTGATCTCGTGCACGTGGGCGGGAATGATAGCCGATCATTTCACATCTCATGTGTAATAATAGGAATAACAATGAGAATCCAATTGCTTGCAAAAACGGTTATTATGATATTGGAAAATTTTAATTCACCACGTACATACATGTCAATGCAAATGAAACAGAAGTTAACCCTCCGTGGTCCAATCGGAGATTTGAAGATTCAGGAGAATTTTCAATTATTTTAAATTATTCTGCCTCAAATTCGGACACGTACAAAAAAAAGTGAAAAACGTTTTGGGTCAAAAATTATGAAATCGTATTCTGGGATGTTGGAAAAGTGTACCAGAATTTTTTTACATTTTTTTAAAGCCCGAAAACTCTTTCAAAAATACTGTCAGACACTAGTGACCGAGTTCGACTAGAAAAGCAGCGAAAAAAATATTGGATCACAGAAGGTTAAAATGTGTCTAAAAAAACCATTAGAATTTTTCTGTAAAAAACCTATTAAAAGTTCCCACAGTTGGAAAATTTGTGTTAAATTTAACATATATTTTATGTCCAAACGGTTCACTCAAAGTTTCTTATAACATATTCATCTTGTGTTAATTTAACACAAGATGAATATGTTATAAGAAACACAAATATGTATCAAGCGATGTGGTAGCGTCGCGACGCCAAGTATATAAAAAAGTTCGAGTCAATAAAAAGTTCAAGTCAATATTTTGTGACTACGACTGGCATTATCGAGGCGCTACCACTAGCTTCATCTCGAGTTTTCGCCGTTATTATTAAATATATAGTCCGCTCGAGTTCCATTTGGAAATTTTCAAGATTACTTCATAATTGAAGAGGGAATACGAGGATATTTTTTTTAATTTTAAGTTTGTGAGTTGATAAAAAATGTAAATAAAAATTATAAACAAATGAAAAATAATTTATTTATATAAAAAGAATAAATTAAAGTAACCTATCTAGAACAAATCAAAATCGATCTCTTGCATTTTTTTGTATGACTAATGATTTCGACGATATAGTAGTTTCTGTGTTCGTATGAGCGACGTTTTTTTATGAATTTTTGCAACTTACAAGCGTGAATATCTTCACGAAAAAAATCTCGAATTTTTTTCGCGAAAGATCTATTTCATGATTTTCTCTGTAAAATATGTCAGCAAATTTTTAAAGAAATTAAAAATGATGAAATTTCAAAGGTGCCTGATTTGACTCATATACGTAATCTGATATTCGATCGTAAATACTGCATATTGGAGACTTACGATCGAATATCAGAATGATGCAGGCATTACAATACCTTCCTCACTCGCCTCGATCTGATGGAATTGATTGTGAATCCGAAGATTTTCTCTTGACAAAATACTCTCGGTGGTTTGCCATTGCCTGCCGAGAGGTAGCGATCGAATAAATAAATCAAATATTTTGGATCGGCGGGATTTGAACCCGGATCTTTGGCACAGAAAGCAGACACACAACTCTCCGCGCCACGATCGCTACATATATCTCGAGCACAACATCCCTGCAAATAATGAGAGAAGGATCCGAACGATTACGTATATGAGTCAAACCAGGCACCTTTGAAATTTCGTCATTTTTAATTTCTTTAAAAATTTGCTGACATATTCTACAGAGAAAATCATGAAATAGATCTTTCGCGAAAAAAATTCGAGATTTTTTTCGTGAAGATATTCACGCTTGTAAGTTGCAAAAATTCATAAAAAAACGTCGCTCATACGAACACAGAAACTACTATATCGTCGAAATCATTAGTCATACAAAAAAATGCAAGAGATCGATTTTGAGAAATATTAGTTATCACCATTAAATAACCAATACACATTTAATGATGGTAACTGATAATTCTCAATCTTCGGATTTTGTTAAAGAGTTTCATTAATTAATTAAAATTATGTCTCGACATAAAGTAATAGTCCTATGAATTAAAGCAATATTGCCGTGATGACACAATTTTAATTTATTAATGAGAATCGTAAAAGACTTTTGTTTATGGTTAAAAATTAACACGAAAAATGCAACATTTTGATATAATTTGGAAACAATTATGAAAGCATATTTTTTAAAATTAACATTTATAATATGACACGTACATATTATATTCATTTATTTTAAAATTATCGTTTAAAATTGCATTATTTTTATTTTATTTGTGCATTTAATCCACAAATTGTATTATTTTGACTAAGAAATGTTGAACATAAATTTAACATAAAAATTTTAACAAGAATCGTTTTTAGCGTAAATGTAAAATGTTCTCTACTTTGTAGCTACTGAAACGGAGCAAAAAGATGCAAAAAGATGCAAAATGTTAAGCAGCAGACATAGTTGCTCCTACGTATCGACGCATTGTATGCAGTTTATCTGTGAGGCCACGGATAATTGGAGGACCACCAGGAAAGGCCGAGTTACGTAAGGTTAATTGCGGTCATTCGGACTGCCATGCAGTTGCTGCACGATACTCGTGCAGATTGCGTCAGTGCGTGTCCTGTGCATGTGCATCGACGGCGACCATAATCATAGGACCTTGCTCCCGGGGTTCCCCCACCAACTACTTCATGTAACGCTTTCGCGTGTGACCGATTAGGACTACATCCGCAAGCTCGTATTATTTGCCGTTCCAAATTTGAAAAGCTACTATCAAATTCGTTTTATTAGCTTGTCCGTCTGTCAGGCTAATCTGCAATTAATCGCTATCACAACCGTTATCGCGCTTGTAATTTATGTTAAATTATTCAGCCTGGCTCCAGTGCGTTCTAATAAGCTGCCGCGTATGCTAATTCCATTAACTAGTTTGACATAGTAAGACTGACACCTCGAAATATATGTAACGTTCGAAAAATTGCTGCACGTTTCGAGGAAAAATGCCAGCAAACGAAGACAACTATTGGAGAGAATGTTAAATGTAGGTTTCGACTAACCATGTGAATCACACAATGACCAGCCTATTAACCTTCGCAGCCATTCGGTTACGTGCAATTGCGGACACGAACTATTTCCCTCGTCTAGACTCATTGACATCGTTCTCCGAAAAGCAGCGGGAGGTGCGCATCGTAACAAAAGGAGGAAAGGCGAACGAGCGAGAAGTCAAACAATGTTCTGTGTTCTACTTAAAGTTCTTTCAAACAGGTTCAAGGTCCATTTCATAAAATAGATCTCGTCACAAAATAGAATTAGCAAAAAGTTCATCTTTTGTTTCACACAAAGTCTTCACAGAAAGTCATTACGCATGAAGAAATTTAATATATTTATACTAAATTATAAACATAGCATAATAAATTAAATTATAGTAATTTAATATATTAGTCTATTTGGATATGAACCATAAAAATTTTTAATGTCAGAAAAAGTATTGAGATCGTCTTCGAATCCACATCATTACTGCGTTAACAAAATTAATGACAACAAAATAATATTTATTAACATTATTTTAGCATTAATTTTATACTAAATGAGAGTAATATGAATGCGGAATCTATTCATGATGTCACAATTTAGACAATGATACGTCCAGATGCAAAACACGCAAACTACACCCTCCTTAGAATTCAAAGATTCAGCAGTCTGAGAGATATACACACGCATTGGTTTTATCCAGCATATTTGTGAATTGCAAGCTAACGCTTAATGTCATGCTAATTTTTTGCGAGACGATGCGCGTGAGTCATCGCGTGGACAGAATCCGACTTTAATTTATTCTAGTTGATTTAAGCGAGAAGGAAATATCATACCTCAATACTGATAATGCTTGGAAACATACAGATTGTCAATAAAACATTCTGTACTGCTTATCTTTTTACACGCCTAATTTTAAAAATCTTGAATTAGATACAAAGTTCCCAGGCAAACTGATTCTATTTCAAAAATAAAAATAACTGATGACGGAGAAATTAAAGTATAATAAAAAAAGACATAAAGAATAATAAATATAATATAACCAATGTACAAAATAAAATGTTTATAAAAATAAATTTAAAAAAAAAATAGATTTCACCAGAGAATAGAACAGCCAATAAAAAAATTAAAATAACGTACTCAACATTGAGTGCAGGAATACCGTTTTTTTCTCGCGTAACAAAATCTCTGTTTCAGATGCCTACCCCGCCTCGAGAAAGTAACGGCATATCTCGAAGAAGAAGCGGAGGCGTTAAGCTCGGTAGTGTCAGCAACACCTTTATGGGTTTAACACTCGTTAAACGTTTGTGTACATTTAGTTGGGTAATACAAGGTACAACAGAGCAGGTGTACGCATTCTTTCCACCTCAGGCAACCTGACATAAATTTTTTAGCTCTTGAACAATAATGATTATTGTACGTATATGACAACATAAGTATTATTTGCTGAACTTATTATTAACTTCTTTTATTGCTTGATATATTAGTGGAACAAATGTAATCGAATTTATATAAAAATATTACTTATAATAAAATATATCTAATCGTATTTCAACAAATTGATTTATTAAGCTCAGTATCATGTATGAGTAACGTTATCACATATGCTTCTCGTCCTATTTTCAATGACAAAATTCGTCAGAAAGCGTACTCGTATTCTTATCTGATTAATGAAATTTGTCTGCATCAATGCATTATCATCGACATGTAAAACCATGTATGCATAATTACGTATGCGTATGCCGAAGTTCATTCAGACCTCAAAGTCCATTGGAACACAATCAGAACTCGAATGATCAAGCGGCGAGAGAAAGACGGACGAGATATCGAGAAGAGGAAGAGCCTCAACATGGAAATGGAGGTATCGTGTATACCTAATTACTGTCGCTATCGCGGTATTTGTCATTCAGCTGTTTATAAATGCAGCCGCGGCGGGCGGGAGAAACTGCATTTAATTCCAATTAGCCAACTCTCGACTCCAAACCAGTTCTGAAACCGCGAAGAATTTTGTCAAAAGGGACTATGTTGCTTCATCATCCCTTGCGATTACTTTCTTAACACGTGAATGATATTATAAATAATAATTGATTCCGGTTAAGAATTTTTAATCGATCGAAACGAGAAATGAAATCGAACACGTTAAAATATATTTGAAAAAATCGAATGTAATAATCCGAAGATTTTATTTTTATCACTAATGTGTTCCTATTAATAAAACTTGCAAAATACGTCGATATATTTAATAATCTATATATAGAATTACAAAAGTTAAAAAAAAACAAAAAGTTTGAAAAATTAAGTACATTGAGATATTTAAAAATAAAAAATTGAACAAAATATCAATTTACAAATACAATGGAACAACGCCATAAATTTAAAGTATAAAATATTTCATTGTTGCTGTATAAAGTCAGAATAACATTCAATTGATAGTTGTGTGGCGCTATATTTTTTTTTCTGTACTACTATTATCAGTTCCGTCTGGTACGGTTATCGGCACGTTTCCTAATATAAATAATTTATGACATCGATACGAATGGAAGTGCCGATACGTGTTGATCTCGAGACACGGAAAACGAAGGTTTTGGACGGGTATCGCTGGTGCGATAGCATCGTCGACAGTAAAACGATTTCACGGTGCTACAACAGCATGCTGGCTACGCAACAACGAATTCGACGCAACGAATGCGTGTTAGGTAATGTCGAAAGACTTCGGCTAAACGGAATATTAAACATCTAGCCGATACATTAGAGTGTCACGTCTGTTGCAGTAACGGCTCGCACTCGTGACTCGAATCGCCGCCGGCGAAAATTCAATTCGCCGTGCTGATAATTCCGCAGGAAGGGTCACGTCAGGCGGCGTTAATCGGGGCCCAGTGAACTACCTGGCCCCGCGATGCCACTCGCGCTTCGGGGTGTTCCGCGTGACCACGCACCGTAGCGGGCACTCTCGATTTGCTCCTGTCCGGTGCACCGTAATCATCGCGTCAAGTCGAGTAGCACGATAATGACGGCCGGTAATTACAAAGCGTTACGCTCGCGACGCGACCGCTGCCCTGTTACCGGCGGAATTAACGTGCCAACATGCACTCCGGTGCGCCGAGTCTCGAGGATGAACGGAGAAAACGGTTTTGTCACGCGGAAATCGCACCCGCGTTTCTGTTCGTAACTTCCGCGAATGTTCAATGTCGGCAGGAAATTACCATGGAAGTCCAATTATCCAATTTAACCAAAGTCGTTAGTGAATCTGACTGAATAATTTAAAACACATTGGGTAACATGAAAGATTAAGATATCGGATATTATTATGATAAACTCGGTTTAACCTTTCCTTATTATTTACGTAACACATAAAAATTGAAAATTTTTCAATTATATTAATAATGTACTTCAAATTTGTAGTAAGTTAAATTGAAAATTATTAAAAAATATATAAATTATAATACAAATTTTACTTTCTATCAACTTTACCTTCTCAAATCTCTATTTTATGTAAGGTAAATATACCCTATATGGCCTACTTGCTGTTTCTAAATAGTTATATGATGAATTGAACAAACACTAATATATCGTACAGGCTGTTAATGTAACTTATTTGCAACAGTTGACTGCTCAGTATGTTTATTCTGTTGTTGACATTGAGATCAAAAGTAGAATTTTTCTTGATTACGTTTCTAATGATCTAATATTTCGTAGGAAAATTACTGCTTTTTATAACTATCAAATAATGGTTATTTAAAATGCTATATTTAATTTATATTTTCGTCAAAGCATTCTATTTATAATCAAAGAAAGAAAACTCTTTGTAAGGTAGAATCAATAATGGTCTAGATCAATAATGAGTACACACGCGTCGACTGTTTTTTTTTCAATATTTTTATTACTTTATATCATAAATCTTAATCCACTTACTAAACTTCGATTTATAAACCATGCTTTTGAGAAGATTTACTTAATGGATTATTGACTAAAATAATTCTCTTTGTGTACTTTTATATGTTAATATGTTAATACACTAATAAACTTATAAACTTATAAATGTAACATTAAATTACTTTATTATCTATTTTTCTAACACATGTTTTTTCTTTTGTGAAAAAAAAGAAAATGTAATTAGGCCATATGTACCTAATACGATTTAAATAATATTTTTCTAAAAATCTTTACTGCACCCACGTAAATATTTAAAACTGTCTCATATTTTAATTTGACGTTTAAAAATGTTTCCTATTTTCTGGCCATGAGTTTTTAATTTGAATTCGGCAACCAATTAGAAAAAAAAGCAAAGCTTAGGTAGGCGTATAAAGTACAGTTACCTTACATATATTTTAAAGTAAATTGTCCTTGGATTGTTTAAAAGAATTGTGGATATAAAATGCTGCCAAAATATATACATAGATAGACTCGAAAGTAGTTCGTAGACCTCGCTAAGAGATAGGTAACCTTGCAAGGCCTCCTTACAACCTCTCTCCGTTTCTCTCCCTTCGAAGAACCCGCTACGAGGTATTCAATGGATGGAAACATGAACTGAAAGGAGCTGGTCGCTCAGGATACTGGCTACCCGCAGCGTTTAGCGACTGCTAAATGGTTCTAAACATTCATTGCGGAATAGCTGGTTCGGGCTTCACATTTCGAAAAGAAAAGATTTCGATGGCTTCTGATCAGAAATCTTTAACTTTCGACAAATAACAATCGGTACATAACGGAAGTTTTCTTGCCAGATACGTTAATATTTTATAAATATAAAAGATAAATTTCTGATTTAAAAAAAAAACACTTTTTATTCGAAAGAAAAAGATAGAGAGAAACATATAATTGAATTAATAACCTGTAACTCAATCAACTAATTATTTCAAATAATTTTTATGATATATACATTTATATTTACAAATTATTTAAAATAATTTTTTCTTAACCTATAGTAGTTTAATAAATTATGTCGTTGAGCAATGAGCTAGCGAATCAAGTAACAGTTCAAGAAAAAATTGACTTACATTGTAAAAGACGGAAAAAAATAAGCTTTTATTATTACAATAAAAAAAATTACAGAGGAATGCATCAACTCAATCTTCCAAAGAATTTAAGAAATGTTAATGAGAATTATAAGAAAGCCGGAAGTTGTCGCTACCAACAATTTATTCTCGAATCATCCGCAGCATCCGTTGCGATAAGTTGAGTTCTTTGCGGGAGGAATGTGCGCAATAAAATGTTTATTGAATCGTTGGATATAATTAACTGGGAAATTTATAACGAGCGCAGCTCTCGCCTTAAAGGTTCTTTCCGATTGACTCCTGAGTTAACTTGGAGGAAGTCAGATCGTTAAGAATCCCTTCTTCAGTGCATTCTTCGTCACGCTCAAGGATCAAACGTATCGTCCGCGTATGTGTGGTCCCTTTGTTACTTTTGCGACTCACTTCATAACGTTCTTCTTACAGTTAGCACATATATGACTCAGTCTCTTGCGGTATCCATCCCGAGATGATAAACGGGGACGACACATTCGCCTGTTTCTTAACTGTTCCTCCCGAATCACGAATAGTATCATTAAATCCGCGAAAATAAACTCCTAATTTATTCTCTCCTGGCGCAAGCTTAATACAGAAAAGGAAAGTATTCCGTTGCGCAATAAAAGTATATATTAATTTACTTTCGTTTCTAAATTACATACATTTAATGAAACTGAAAGGTTTGAAAGTCTAGTATTCCGAAAACACATATATTCCCTTTTATTTCCATGTTGCAACATCGTGGCAATCATTTTCCCTCGAGAGAAACTGAAGAGTAAGAAGAAATAAAGGTTAAAGATTATTAAATCTGATATGCATCTTCTTCCTGAATTACGGCAATCTATTTTCATATGTTCTCCGTGCCATTTGGCAGGACTTGACTTTGTTGGTAGGCGTATGGAGCATGAGCGTAATAGGGAAACGATGAGATAGAAAGCATGAAAACGGGCATAGTGCGACGTCTTGATTTATCGCGTTTGCAAAATGTACACGGAATCGTGCGGGAATATCGACATAACGTGATCGTGAAGATTGCGTGACGAGAGTTATTATCACACGATTTACAGTTTATCGCGTGTTTCATACGATTCACCTCGTGACTCGGATACGCGAAAACTTAATAACAAACTCGAAAATAGTTGCTGTTAAGTAACAGACAGCACTTCCCCCAGAGTAAATAATGCGTCGACGTTTAACGCTTTGTAAGATATATAAACATATATATACAGGGTGTCCCGACATTCGCAAATCAAAATACTGCAACAAGAAACTTCTCGAAAAATTAAGTAAAATGATTATTTGTAAATTTTTATTTCACACAATAGTTTTTGAGATATAAAGGCTCAAAGCTCGCCAATCACAAACTACGTTCAGTTTACGATAGTCGCACGTCCATGAGTCACGCGAGCGTTAGTATTACTGACCGCATGACAGACAGTCATCTAAATGTAATCTTTGTTTGACTACACAGAGAAAAAGATTTCTTTAGATTCAGTATTCCTATTTATTTCACTGAAATTTGTTTCATTGAAATAACATATGCTTGTACGAAACATTATTTGTTTGAATAAAAATTTTGTTGTTTCGTTAAAAAAATCTCTATTATTTGACAGAAATAACACTATTATTTGAAGTAATATCTTTCAACCAAATAATATATTATTTGATTATAATAAGTATACGAACAATAAAACAAATAATTTATTTATATGAAAATGGCAAAATATATTGATATATATCTTTCGTTTCAAACAAATGATTTATTTAAGACGAAGATATATATGGCACTGTTTCAAATAATTGTACTTATTGATTCAAACATTGGTTTGTTTGGACCATTCCAAATAACAAATTTGTTTAGATACAATAAAATTTATTAAGTGCAAGAACGTTTTCTCTGTGTAGTCCTTATATTTGAAAGTTTAAGTCCTTACATTTGAAAAGTTACTGCTTGAAATAGAAATCTAAAAATAACTAGTTTATTTAATTTTTCGAAAACTTCTTGCCATAGTATTTTGATTCGGTATTTTGAATTTCGGGACACTCTGTATATACGTGTGTGTGTGTATACGTGTATATAAATATGTCGAGTATCTGCAATTTTCATATCTGTACGTAATATATTTCATTTAATTTCATTTCGCTCGCAATTTAAATTCAATGTATCTGTTAGGTTTATCACGTGAGTTATGTCTCATGTGCGCGTTTCAGCGTTGAGTTAACGTAAATTTCTCCGCACCCTGTAAGATAGTCAGAAAACATTTAGGTCATAGCTTGAGCTATTGCAGTAATACAAATAAACAGTCCGTCGCTGTAACGTCTACAAGAGAATAAGAAGACGACGTGTCTCGCATCGGATCCGACACGATGTTTGTTTAAGCAATGTAAGGAAGAGAGTCTGCCTCAACCCGGAATTCCAGTATCCAGAATTAGAATCAGTCACATTTAATTATTCGAAACTCTCGCGGATAATTTCCAGTAAATTGAAAAGAATTGCTTTAGTTCAATGAAAATATCTATCCTCTTTATTTATCGCCAGATATTCCGGATTTCTTCAAAATAGATTGATCACCGTGCACGATCCTCTTTTTTTTTTTAATCGCGGACGAGGATAAAACTTTTCCCAAAGTCGCAGAGCGGCCGCGCTTTTCCCATCATGCAGTTAATACGATCGCTCGGTGGTCGTGCTTCTTCAGCAATGATTGCATCGTGGCATTCGAACGGCGGCGAATAACTCGCGCGGTGGTCGTGTTTCTACCGCGATAGCTCGTTGCATTTTGAACGGCGAGTATCTTGTACTTCTACTTTACTGACGGCCGTCGGTTATCCGTGGAGATCGTCCGACTCGCTCCTACGGGCTTCGGATCGCGTCAAGGAAGAGGCTGCTTTACATTGTGAGAGCCCTTATCTATCGTCTCAATCCAGCGCGAAAGGATCTCGAAAGTGCAACGCCGATATACTTGTACAGGTCGTAGAACTTAGAATTATGATATCTTGTCGCGACGCGCGCGGCAAACGTTCGCGTTGAATCCCGCAATATAAACGCTATAACTGTGAATTACGTTAAAATCGTGATGTATGCAAAATTAAATCGAATGTACTTTCTAGTGGATTCACCGTGTTTCGCTATTTTTTGCGGTAAGCCTGAACCGATTAAATTTATTAAGGTAAAGTGCAATATCTGCATTTGCTTCTATCACGAGGTACGAGTTTTACTCCTTAATTAATCTTCTCATATTGCATGCTTTTTAAAATGAAAAATTTTCCATTTAATTTGTTTGTCACAAGCGTCAAATTGAATATACGTACGCTATTAATTACTTACACTAAATTAAAATAAAATTACATTCAAGTCAAAAATAAAAAACGTTATCTACAAGTATAACGCAGTAGCTTGATATTGCATGTGAAAAATAAAAGTAAAATAAATTAGAAATTAATATATCGATAAGTATTTAATTAATCTTTTTATAATTTGCGATAAAGTCATTTAGTATTTGCAGAGTGAAACATTATTATAGAAATCGCATCTAGCAGGTACAGCAGATGCCAAATGCACGATTCAATGATGAGATGACGATAAAGAATATAGAATGGGGGAAAAAAATAATGAAGCGTGATCAGCATGATCCATTTTGCTCTGGAATAGTCGCGAGTTCGCGAGCTATAAGATACTCTATCCTCTCGCCATCCCCAAGTCGCAGAACTGGTTTTACACGCGGCCGATTCCGATACATAAAGGACGAACCGGGATGAGAGGAGGCCGCGAATAGCTAAAGAGAGAGATGTATCAATGATCCTTAGAGGGGATTTTCCCTTTTTGCGGTCCTCGCGATTCATCGTTCATCAATTGATTAAAATGATGGACCTTTCTTGTGACATCCAAGTCTGTACCATAGATAAACTTTTAACTGAGCAACTTTTTATGTCTAGACGAAAAGTAGATTCAGCAGATATTTATTCCTGTGCCTCTTTCTTTTTATTGTTTTTTTTTTATTTTTTTCCTTTTCTTCGTTTTTATTGAACGACTCAGTCTTTCATTCTTATTTACACTGTTAAAAATATCATGAAATTCAATATATTTTTAAGTTACACATTAAATTTAATGTATCTATAGCAGAAAAGTATGTGCATTAAATTTAGAGCACGATTGATAACATTAAATTTGCATTAAATGTACATTAAATGTTTTTAATATACCTGCTTGAAATTTCTGTTATATTAAATTCTGCTGCTGATTTTCAATGTAAATTCAGTCATCAAACAGAATATTATCCCAAATTTTATAAAAGAATTCGCTAAGAATTTCCAATTTTTTTCAGAGAAAGTTTGTTCAAAATTGCAGATAAAATTAAAAAATTTGTTAATGTAGCTTTGAAACAATTTTGTTTACATCTTTTAATGTTCATTAATCATACAATCACAAAGAAGTCACTTAAGTTATAAATATTAAAAAGGAAGTACTAAAAAGAAATAATATGAATAATTTGTATCTATAATGATCTAGCTCACAAATACAGGAAATAAAACATGTTTAAATACACGACGTCAATTTAAAACGAAGTACCCTATCTTTTCTTATCACTGATTTTTTAATAAAAATTCATGAGTCACATGAGAATTTACGTGAATATACATAAATATGCCATATTTATTGCTAATCGATTGTCGATTATTATTTTATATTATTTTATATTATAAAAACTTTATTATAAAAAAAGTATATAAAAAACAATTTTGTCAGAAAGAGAGAAATAAAACTTAAATTTAAAAGTAAAATTACAAAATTTTCCTAAATTTCAATAAAATTCTATGAAAATCCTTAATTTTCAAAGATAAAAAGAAAAGTTTCTGAAAATTCCAAGTTTTCCCGGATTTTTCCGATAGTAAACACCCTGTTAAACAAATGTACTCGAGTAACCGTGACATTAATATATATAATATACAATAGCTTGGCGGAGCGCAGTTCAGAGAATCTTGTAAACGTTTGTAAATTTACTTAGAAAATTATTGAGCACAAAAATCAGGTTTCGACCAGTGAAGCCTTCTCATTATTTAAATGTGTTGATATATTTCGCGGTCTTTTTAGAATATCATTTATATAATAGCTTAGAATTTTACAATTTTTTTTAATAACATTTATTAAATATAAACTAAAAGATAATAATAATTTCGTAACAGCTCTAATGCTTATTTCTACTAACGCAGATTAACTTTAATCCTAGTTCAACTTACTCTTTATCCTTTTCCAATTTTTAGAACTAAAGAAAGATAAAGAGTAAGTTAAACTGAGATTAAAGTTAATCTACGTTGGTAGAGATAGGCATAGGTTTATTATTAAAATCTATTATTGAAAAAACTGCTACGTATGTGTGTATGAGAAACAATTATCCGAATTAATTTTACATGTATGCACTAGACAAAATTAATATAAAATAATAAATTTTACGAGCATTCCTGACGCAGTGCAAGGTGATCGTGGCCATTAATGCTATACATTCTAAATTTGATAAATGTTTTGCCAAATCAGCTTCCTATGAATCGATTAATAGAAAATATTTTACAGTGGAGACATTAATATATGCTAATAAATTTTCTTTTGTCTATAAACTCATCAGCATAACAAGAAATTTACAACCTATTTACATTATGCTGCATCACACTCGAAAAAAAAGAGGCAATAAATTACGTGCCATAAAAATGCTTGCAAATTCCATGCAAACGGCTGTTTGTGAAATATGATAAATATTAACCATAAAAATGACGAAATATTCAAGATATGCATACCAAATGTTAATAAGGAGTAAGATATGTTGCAATATGTAGTAATAAGTATTAGCAGTGGGAAATGCCAAAAATGTTGTGTAAATATTATGAGGATAATATATTATTTTAAACTGTGATTTTATGATAATACTATAATCCTTGATGTCCTTCTTAAGATTGTAAACGTTCACACCAGTAAACTAGTTGTGCACCGCGTATCTCACATTTATTTAAAGACAAAGATTGTGGATTTCAGTAAAATATTAGCTCATAAATGCCATACTAAAAAAGTTACTAAAACTCAAGCAACGAAGCAGAGGTAAATGTATATAACGTTAAAATCACGATACTTTTGAGAATCAGAGATTTTTAAGTAGCAGTGAACGAAGTATTAAAAAAACGGGATCAATGTTACGAGGAACGCTATGAATTCGACTGTATTTTCTTCGAACTCCAGCAAGCAGCAAATATGTATGACTAACTGCAAGCAAATATCGGAGTAGGCAAGCAGGAAGGGACATGATATGATTCATGCGTTAGGTCTTTACAAACAACCTCGGAGAACTTAATCCTTATGCGAGACGAGAAGCTCTCCAGAGGCGTTGATACCGGTACTATCAATGACTTCTCGGCGCGACTCTTCATCGTCGCCTCGATAAAGTAGGTCTGCTGGCATTTATTTACGCCGTAACTTCTTCAAAACATGCGTTCTAACTTTCAATGCACAAAACTGTCTTTAATTTTTTTTATTAAATTTTTATAGAAAAAATACCAAAATATTTGCGACCGAAAAAGATCTACATATATTTATTTTAAAGATTTTGGAATATTACTTTTAATAAAAAATTCTAATAATTTAACTAAGCTATAACATATCGATATATAATAATTTGAAAAACCTAGCGTTTACAAAATTCTGTTTCAAGTTTTATCGATGCACAAACAGACTGAAAAAGAGTTTAGTAATAATAATCAAACTTTGGTGAAATAATTTCAATTACTAAGTATTTGGTTATATTAATCAAATTAAATCAAATTAAATTAAAATTATTTTATCAAAGCTTAATAACTGTCATCTATTGATATTGATTATGATTACCAAGTATTTTTTTTCAGTGTAATGCATTAATTATAATTGTGGCAATTAGTTGAAACATCGAAATAGTATTGAAGCTGCATTCAACCTTCACAATATTTCATACCCAACTCGATGTTTTTACTTAGTTGCGCGCTGTTTCGAATGCATCAGCGGATAGAATCGATTCTCCGTCATATCTCGGGATCGATTCTCGATCCCATGCTAGCAACATCCGCGCGACATCGAGGTCGGTTTTATCGTGCACTATCGATAGCTCTATCGACGGAAGAACACCCACGTTTTCCACACAATCGGTTTCCGGCGTTAGACAGAGAGGGATATTTTCGGGCCGGTACGCACTGCTGCGCTCATCGTGCGTCGATTTTTCTCTCTTCCGCCCTCGCTCCATTTTACGCACGAGTAACATAGTACGCTCTTATCAATGTACCAAACAGTGACAATAGCCTCTTACTATTTAATTGACTGTAATTGCTTTCAATTTCCTCGGTCGTCGATTGTTGCTTCGCGCAACACGTTACGAGGATAGTTCGCCATATCCATGTATATATATGTGTGTACGTGACCAAACAGAGTGATCGTCCAGATGGACGGCCTATTTGCATATTTGAATCACGATTCGATCAGTAAACGCTTCTCCTTTATGTCCCTATTGGTTTCCATTAATTTACTGATAGTTCCTGTGACAACTCGGTAGCTTTTCAATATTTCCTTGCAGATACTAATTCATTATCTCTATATGTCTGAGTTGTTATAGTTATTTTTCCGCTAAAAAGGTAAAGAAGATAAAAAAAAGTATTTCTATATAAAGATAAAATTAAATAATTTAATAACAGATCTTCGAGTAATCAAAGTAATGTAATAAATTTCGATAATAATCAATTACATATTTTATTTAACTTTTATTAAATAAAATTTTGTTAATTTTTTTTAAAAACGTTTCAACGACCACCATAAACATTTAGAAATTTATTTGTTTAGAAAAACTTATTTGTTTTTTGCTTCCTTCAATCACACCGAGGCCTCAATTTCATGTACAATTTTAATATAATGTAGACAATACAATTTGTACGTGGAAATATCTTAAAATTTTAAGTTTCTGCTATTTCTAGATTAAAGTGAATTTCTTGAAACTGTAAAGGATTATAAGATTATTACACCTCGTACTCTGTCGACGGTAATCCCGGTTAACGGAGGTCGTCTTTTAGGGCCGTCCCTCGTCGGAGGGACAGCCGATAGGCCGCGGGCTCGATTTCAAAGAAGCGCGCTATAGCATAACCATAATTCCTCGAGAAATATGACCCAATGACACAATAAGTACCGGTCATTACCGCGCGCGTAACCGGCCCCGGCAGGCGGTAAGAAAATTAAATTCCCACGCGCAATTGCCTTCGCGCCGTTAACGTTTTCCGTCCGCGTTAGAAGGTCGCTTGTGTGAATTTGCAGCTACGCTTTAGCCATGCTACTTTCCTGCGTGGATACTTGGCGATAAAACGAGAAAAGTTCCGTCAACACTGTTATTTCGACTTTTTAAATAGATATTTGAAACCGCCGCGGAACGAAGCCGCATTTGTGAGGGTTTGCGACGCGCAAAGGCTCCCGCTTTCCCATTTCCCTCACAACGATAGAAACGTATTACCGCTGCTCCTTGCGGCACTCGTGTCCGAGGAATAAAGCCCGGATCGCGCATAAATATTTCACACATCACCCATCGAGATATACAGGCGTTTAAAGGCGCGCGAGGAGAAGAGCGCTCCCGGCACTTGGGGTTGGCTCGCGGAAAGTTTCGCGCGATTTTACGTTGCGTCATAAATGCGGGATGTAAATCATGCAGGGGACACGAGTGACTCTACGGAGGCGCGTAAAAGTTGAAGGATCAAGAAGGAAGCGAAGAAGAGTCAGAGGATCATCGACAACGTAATTAATCCTGTACATACGAAGTGTCTGACGATTATTTCTTTTTCCTATATATCTTTCTTTTATCTAAGATATTACATAAAACCAAAGATCTTCTACGAAAGAGATGTGAAAGTTTTGTTGTTTATAATTTATAGAGCTATTAAAATACAATTACAGAAACGTTTGTACTTCCCTGAATTTTAATACTTCTATTTTATTAAACACGATTTAAAAAAATTTTTAATTTTTAATTTTTAATTAGAAATTAGATTTAAATTAAAAATTTTAAATGTTAATTATATATAGTATAATAAAATCTAATCACAATAATAGGCCAAGAACGAGCAAATGTAATCAAAGATTAAAGTAACAGTAATGTATTAATTTCTCATATACGCATTAAGTTGTAATAATGGAATAATCTCGAACATTATAAAATAAAAATTACATATTTAGTCATCACTTGATCTTGTTGATTTATCTAACAATATCATTGAGCACGAGTGACGATTTACATATTTACAACATCAATCTTTTTTTGGACAATCGGAATAAAAGAAATAAAGACACAAGAACATCGTTAACGATCATAAGATTAAGTAGCAATAAGTGAATATAAATTTATGGTTTATTTTTTATCGTAATTTTTATTGTATGATTACGTTTTTGAGGTAGGTTCCCTAGATTAATTCAGCGTTTACAAATAATATTTTAAAAATTCAGCAGCTGACGAAGGCTTAGTAAGCAAGAACTTGTTCCGCGACTTAATGTATGTATTATAAGAAGTTAATATATTACTGTTACTTTAATCTTTGATTATATTTGCTCGTCCTTGACCTGTTATTATGACTAGATTTTATTGTCTTTACAAATAACGAGCGAGATTTAAATTGTGTTATAATATAACAATTTAAAAATTATAATTTCGCCTCCTCAAATAATTAATTATAATACTATATGTATAGCAACTTTTCGGAATAAAATAAAATAAAGTAAAAATAGAAAACTTATAAAATAAAATAAGTTTGTGATAAACTGGATTGATTATACGGCTACGTCCGTTTTCCGTTATTAATGATTGTGGTTCGTAAAAGGCAGTAGACTGAACAAAGAGCATACTTCCGCTGAATGATTGGAGCATATCATAAAGTATGGAGCTTTTCGGAAGAGCAACCACACGTGCTGACCACGTGTTGCGTTGGGAGCCTTTCGGTAAAGTAGTCATAGCTCGTGCTCGCTCATCATCACGAACAAAGGAAAACGCGTCGTCACTTATGCATAATAAATTTAATGAAACAATCATTGCGTGCCGATAATTGACGATTAGATCTAAGCAGTGACCCTTCTTAGTGGACGATCGATGATCGCCACATTTCTTGTATTAGTCAAAAAAGTCGAAAAAATTCTACAATTCTCCTCAACGATTAATCAACAAACACGATTAGTTTCCAAAAGTCATAGACCAAATCTTATCACGATTGATAGATCGCGTTCTACACACGTATACATAAATATGAAGAGTAAAAATATCCGTGTGACTCGTCATTCTCGGAAGGAGTAGCTGCGATATTTAATCGAATGTGATAAATGTCATTCACGACGCAGCGCGATATCTCATCTCTCTGTGTTCTTACTGATATAATAAGGTAGCTTTTATTTACTGTCTCATGTCGATCAATATAGCCCTTGAATCGTGATAAGAAAACGCTGTTCTCATGCAACCGTTTTCCTCAAATTTACAACTGTATGTTGCTTACAAAAAAATAATAGAAAGTAAAATAAAAGTACACACAGAAGAATATTAATTCTACTTAAGAAAAGCGATTATTCAATTTACCTTTTTTTCCTGTTAAGATACGGTTATATCTTTAACAAAGAATATTTTTTTGATAATTGTCTTAAAATATACTCACAACAAATTTTAGGGAAACTCTTTATGTATACTAAAAAAAAGAACTTATACTCTTTAAAAGAATATTATAAAATTATATCGAAAAAAGTCAGAATAATAAACAAATCGAATTTTTGTTTTAACTTGATGTTCTTGATTGAAATATTAAATTACTAGAATTCAGAATACATTTTTAATAAATTTAATGCTTATAATAGATTTATGGATATATAAACTTATGAAACTTTGAAATAAATAATTAATATAAATTTAAAATAAGTAATATTTACTTAATTCACATATGTATTTTTATGTTTATACTCAGAAATTGATTTTAAGTAAATACTACTTGTTTCAAGTAAATGAGTGCATTTTCAGACTATATTATCAAGAAAATGTTCTTTGCAAAGATAAGCGTTATTTAAAAGAAGAAAACTAAAAATTGAGTAATCGCTTTTCTTATCGTGTGAAAATGATATTTCTCTGCGTGCAGAAACTCAAAATAAAGATTATTTTTAATGTTAATTGTGAACCTGTTACTTCATCGTGTGAAATAAGACGTTTACGTTGCGAAAAGAAAGCTGCCTCTCTCCGCTGCGATCCGCCTGGCAGAAATAACTCGCCCTCCCGCTTTGAATTAAGAAATCGAGCGTTGCCATTGTCGACGTAATGTGGGGAGCTTTAAGTTTCGCAATCGTATTACATCTATTTACGACCGACGCGATGACTGCTCGCTTTATGTAAATTACCGCGTTGCAATTCCTGCGCGAAGTGCGAACGTAGCTACCTTGGTAGCTACTGTACAAGAAGAATCCGTAGCTATTGTCGCATAGATTATTTTCATCAAGGCTCGATACACAATATAAAATGCAGTTTACAGATAAATTGGGAAATGTATAATGTAACATTTTTAACTCTTTTTACGTTACGTTCTTTTTTCTCGAAAAATCTGTATTTTATAAATTGGTTTTCAAAGCATAAACGTCTTTCAATAATCGATTCTTCGACATAAGCAACACGATAAGCAATTCTTTTACTACAGCTTATTTGCTTCATTTGTAGAGTTAGAATAATAATTTTCGAAATTAATCAAGCATCGTATTTTGTTAATCCGCGATTACGGCAAATTAACGTATCAATATCAACACATGACAATATCAACCCCATAAATGCATCATCACGCACTGCCAAATGAATCAAACCTATGGTGTAAATATTTGTGTTATTATTCCGAGAAACGGGCATCATTACGCTGCACTAATCACGTACGAAATAACAACGCATGGCGATCGCTTACCGTTTGTTCGTTCACAATTGATGTTATGAAATAAGCATAAATAAACACGCTTCTTTGAATGCACGCTTAAGACATTCATAACTTTCAGCTGTGTTTTGCAGTATTCATTCAGAACCTTATTGTGCGTGTTGAATGAAAAAACTACAATTTAAAAACAATCATTTAATTTCGTTAATAAAAATCAATTTCTTCGCTTTCTATGATAGAGCAATATTCCTAACGGTAACCATAGGGTAACTCCGGTATTTACGCCGCAAAAATCAGAAAAAATAGATGGAGTGGAGATGCTTGCAATCACTTTGTATATGCCTTTATGTTATATTAACACTTTGTAATTTTAATTTTAATTTTTTTACTCTTAATGTTAACGAAACCATTGAATTGAATCAATTTGTCAATGTTACGAGTGGCGCAACGATGTATTACACCTTTACGTAAAATGATTACTCTCTCTGTAGAAAGTGTAAAAAGTTTATTGAATAATTATTTCATGATACATAAGTATAGAAAGACAAAAAAAGATGGAGTACACGAAAATGCAAGTGCTTAGCTCTTGTATTCTTTGTCCAATTTGATTGTCTCATTCATGAATGGATACAAATTGCACCACTTTTGATGCACGGTAAAAATGCAAGTTTTTTTAAAGTATTTTTCCAAGTAGGGGAAGGTGGGGTAAGACAGGGCAGTTAAGCTTTGAGAATGAATAAAAGCTAGGTTTTCATAATTAACGGGTCATCTTTATTTTTGTAATAATCTTTGGACATTTGTCTTACATAATAATTATCATTAAAATAAAATTTTAAAGTATTATAGAATGTATTTAATAAAAACCAAAAAGAGCATTTTTCCCCATCTTGCCCGTCGGGTCGGGTAAGATAGGGTTCTCTCGTTAATGTCTTTTTTCCAGTGATTTATACACCTTACCTGATTTTATTGCTTTGCAGATTATGATTTAGACTCTCGGAAGTTTTTCTTCCGTCAACCGGCGAATTATGCAATAACAATAGTGGCAAAGTTAATAGACGTAAGTCGATATATCGATATCACTCGATAGTTCATATTATCGCCGTCTATGATTGGCTATCCGATGAAAAATACTGCGCTGTGAATGGCTGTGGTCAATAACGATATAAGTACACACTCGTGCTGCACGCAGTTACACTACTTTGTTCTATCCCCTTCTTGCCCGCTGTCGTCTAATTGAAATGATATCAATAATATTCCAAACACTGTTTACAAAAGTAGAAAATAACAATCTTACCTTACAGCCCATTAAATTTTGTCTCAGAAACACATACATTCACAAGAGAATTACTAAAATTTAATACTAATGTCACGCATGAAACAATGAGATAAAGTTATAAGGAAATCGCAAAAAAGTATAAATTATAATTTATCTCAATAACGCAGCTATCTACTTCGTTATTCGTAGGTAACTTTCAATGACCGAGGAGCCGTATCTAACACATATGCTCGTTTGTGATTTCTGCATTCGAATCGCGTGATACAGGGGATACCCCGTCTTCCCTCCCTTCCCTTTCTTCCCCTATAAAAAAATAGATATTTCATAATTTTTTTGTAGTAGTAAACAGTATCATGTTTTTATTGGTATAATTCATTTTCCTCAACATAATAAAAAATACTTGATAAAATAAGTTTTCGGCATATATATTGGAATTATCCTACGTTTTTTATTGCAAAGTACAGTTTTTATTTATACCTCGTTTTTACATTTTATTTCTTCAAAACTCAATTGTGACCTTTATTTTAACCATATTGCGGGAAATTCTTTTCTAATTAGCGTTCCAATATTTAACGTCGTATTAATGATAGAATTTTTACGAAAACAATTGACAAATTTAGTTTCACGCAATAATATATGTTTTGTCTTTTGTTAATTATAACAAAGAACATATGGTCACTGTAGATATATTTCACAAGAAAATTTTGCGCACTCTTGGCAGTCATAAAAAATGGTTTGAAACGTGGAGAAACAAAGCCATGACAGTTTCAAGTTTATCCTTTATTTCCTCTAAGAAAATATGGTCACCGTAAATATCCAAGACAAATTAATCGTCAAACGAAATCGATATGAGATTTAAATCCATTTTCGTCTCCTAAAATACATCAATCAAAAAGATTAAAATGTTCATTCATTATTTACGACAAAGTTACAAAAGTAGAATAGTAAGTTCGAATATTCTAAACGTGTTGCATCACAATACTCTGCCCCGCAAATTAGCAAACGAGGAAACGTGAAGGAGTACAGGGAAAAAAAATTGTTTTCTTAAAGCAGGTAGCGCGGCACTAGACGCGCGAAGATTTAATCGGCGAGACATTCCACGAGGATGATGATTTCACGGTGATGTCACCGCGGCATCGAGCGGAATCGTAATCAGGATTTTGCCTTCAAGGATGGGCGCGCACCGGCCGAG
>QKQZ01001415.1:0-10867 GCA_003595255.1 Solenopsis fugax | reverse complement strand
TATAAAATTATAGTTATTTTAAATAATAGTTATAATAAAAATAAATTATACTTATATATATATTTTTTTTATAGCCATGCAAATAATAACTGCGTGAAAAACTGTCAAAACATACTCTACTTGATCTTCCACTTGATTTTATCTTCAAGGGAATTCATTAAAAAAATTATTTTACTAGAACATCGGTGAAAGACTTCATAATGCCTCTGCCTTTTATTCCATTCTATGTGTTTTCTTTCTTACGAGAAATAGAACACCATCGCGGTCATTTAGTAACGGTTTTGTGTACTACACAACCGTGTATTTTTTCTTTCATTTATTTTTAGTTATTATTACCACATATACAGTAAACAAATGTTAAGAAAAATAGTTATATTCACTATAATTGTAGTTGCGTTAACAATATAAAAATGGTTATTTCAATTTTCATACATATCTTGATATTTTACTATATTAGTAGTTGTAATTATCATAATTTATAGTAAAATTTGTTCATAGCTGGCAAAACTATACATATAAGTAGGAGGTTCCAGGTTCGAACCCTGGCTGAGGTGTTTTTCGCAATAAATTCTTTACAGTTTTTTCAGGGGGGAATGGGTTTAACATCTGGATGCGAGGCGACATCACACGTTATTAAATTGATTTTAAGGTTTATCAATTTAATCAATGTGATAATACATACACTGAGAGAAGAGAATGGTTGCAATTACCATAATTTAACTATAATTTATAGTGATTTTCGGCGCCAACTATAAATTTATAGTTATTGTAACCAACAAATTATAGCTGCCTGAACAATGAATTATGATCATCGTAACTATAATATGCGTTAATGCAACTATTGTGTATGGTTACACTGAAAGAAAAGAATGATTGCAATTACTATAATTTATGGTCATTTACAGTGCAAATTATAAAATTATAGTTATTTTAAATAATAGTTATAATAAAAATAAATTATAGTTATTTTAAATAATGGTTATAATAAAAATAAATTAAACTTATTTTATAGCCATGCAAATTATAGCTGCCTGAAAAATTGTCAAAACAATTGTCTTCCACTTGACTTTATCTTCAAGGGAATTCATCTAAAAAATTATTTTACTAGAACATTGGTGAAAGACCTCATATGCCTCTGCCTTTTATTCCATTCTATGTGTTTTCTTTCTTACGAGAAATAGAACACCATCGCGGTCATTNAGTGACGGTTTTGTGTACTACACAACCGTGTATTTTTTCTTTCATTTATTTTTAGTTATTATTACCACATATACAGTAAACAAATGTTAAGAAAAATATGCTTGACTCGCATTTGCCGTATCTCTTTCTTGTGTTAAGAAAAATAGTTATATTCACTATAATTGTAGTTGCGTTAACAATATAAAAATGGTTATTTCAATTTTCATACATATCTTGATATTTTACTATATTAGTAGTTGTAATTATCATAATTTATAGTAAAATTTTTTCATAACTGGCAGAACTATACATATAAGGTTACTAACAATATAGCAATAATANTGTAGCCAAAAATACTGACAGTAAGTCATTTATTTAATACTTCAAAACTCGAATTTTCACGAAAATGGACATTTAAAGGCTTAAAAAACCTATTTTTACCAGTCGCAGTCGAAAATCGTATGTGGTATCGGTTTCCTTGTTCAATGGAGAATATATTATGATATACAGAAACTTTAACATTTATTGATAGATAGTGCTGCAGTTACAAAATGCTTAAAAAAATGCGAATTTCCTTAAGCCTGGCCCTCATACTAACACCAGATCTAATTTTCGTGACAATTTTTCGTTAAAAAAAAATATTTTTATATAAAATATATTTTTATAAAAAATATTTTTTATAAAAACTTTTATAAAATATATTTTCGACTGCGACTGGTAAAAATAGGTTTTTTAAGCCTTTAAATGTCCATTTTCGTGAAAATTCGAGTTTTGAAGTATTAAATAAATGACTTACTGTCAGTATTTTTGGCTACAAAAATTCAAACTTATTTATTTGATTCCTGGCAACAATATCTCAATGATCAACTTAACAGGATATGTCTCAATATGATTAAAAAAATTTTAAATAGCATACGTCGATTTTCGTGTTTAAACGACTACAGCGACCTCTAAAACATTTTTTTAAAATCTATAAAAAATCAAGGGTTACTTTTGCAACATATATTTTCAATTTTCGGTGAAGCACATAAAGAAAAAAAAATAGTCGGTTTTTTTGGACCACCCTAATACATATCCTCCTCATTAGTCACAAAAGCTGATTTAAATCCAAAGCAATTGAATGACGCACAATTTGGCCTCATTCTTTAGCACAGCGTCTGTTACTCTAAATCCAAAGCAATTGGAGGCTGTATTTAGAGTAACAGACGCTGTGCTAAAGAATGAGGCCAAATTGTGGTTCAATTGCTTTGGATTTAAATCAGCTTATGTGACTAATGAGGAGGATGTGTATTCGTTATTTAATGGTGGTAACTGATATTTCTCAATTTGTGGATTAATACGATCCGTGCACGCCAAGTTTTTTTTTCTTCACTATGATTCTGTTTGTCGTTTAGTCACTTTTCTGTTTTATGAAAGAAAATTTAAAATTATTTGGAAAGATAATGGAATTAAACTTTTGCTGCATATAGGGGAGAGGGGGGAGTAAGATGACAACCTTAAGGTTTGTCGATATTTGCTCATTTCTGTGATAATGCAAAAATAGCAATCTATTTTTTTTAGATTCACTAAAACCTTGTTTATCATCAGTAAAAATTAGAAATTGTTAAATAAACTAGAATTTTTTAAAATTTAAATTCTTTTAAGATATGTCAATTTCATCGTCTTGCCCTCATATGCGGGTAAGATGACTTTTAATACTGAGTAAGATGAAAAACAGTTAAATAAAGTTAAAAATGTACTCTTACGAATAAAAATGATTTATTATAATATAATAATCTTATACTATTTTGATATTACAATATAAATAAAGAAAAACGTACATGGAACGAATAATACTTATATAAACTACAAAAATAAAATTATTAAAATTGTGACATACATTACGATATATATTACGATTAAAATTACGTTATATGTAGTCAGAATACTGTTAAGACCGAAAAAACTAATGCACAAATGCATTACCTTGCTCATACACGACGTTCGTCATCTTACTCACAGTCACCGTGTTTATTTGTTTATTAAATATAAATATTGTAACATGAAAATTAAAGAATATAAATACATTATTGTATACGTTTTTAGCTATACAATATTGTGATTTTCTAGAGAAAATAAAAATATATGTTATTCCTTATGAACAAATACTAAAAAATTACGGATGGGTGCTTCCGAAACCGCTTCCATTTCTTGTTATATTATCTACCCTTATGGACAGTTTGAAATCAAACTATCACAGATTATTTATTATCATCTAAAGTCTCTAATAAATTAAGCACCGGTTCGTCATTTGTTATTAAGGTGGAAAAATTAACAACTCGTCATCTTACCCACTTCATTATCTTACCCCCCTTTCCCCTACTTTTTAGTAATCGAACACTTTGCTAATTGTTCTAATGAATAGTCTTAATATACATATTTTAGAAAAGTTTACAGTTTACGTTGGTTTAGAGGAAAATACTGTTGTGTTTAATGTCTAATGAAATACTTGGCTAATTATATGATCTAATCTTTGTTTTGGAATAGTTTAATTCAAAAACATGTTTTTGTTTAGGTTACTTTTATTTAATTCTTTATTTTTAAAAAAGGTTTTTGTTAGGAATTTTGGAAGACTAATATACGACACTTTAAAAAGAAAAGGGTTTTTATTAGGAATTTTGGAAGACTAATATATGGCATTTTTTTTATATACTTGGCGTACATTTTTTTCTTTTTTTTAAAACAGATGTTTGTTAGGGATATGACTCTAGACTTCGCCGAACAGTCATGCGCCAGTATCATCCGTTAAAAGCGCACCTTTTACTACTCATACGCGTCGCTATGTAAGATAAGGTCGGCAGGTATCAGCCTTGTTAGATATTCATTGCGTCACTTTATCTGTAATCGATGACAGATTAACGTCGCGAGTCGTTGAACTCGCGCCAAGACGCCGCTGATGAATTCGTCGCGACGAAAAGAAGGAATTCGGGAGAAAAAAGAATTGTTTCTTCCTCGTCGACGTGAAAAATGTGTTTATTGGCGACGTTGTGCCGTTTGGCGCTTATCCACTCCGTCGTTTGGATTTTTCTAATGTGACAGGAAACGTATTTTCGTCGGTGAAAATTGGTCGCGGGAGAGACAAGAATGTTGTTTGCCTTCAGTGCACAGTGAATGTTGTAGCAAATAAAAATTACGCCTGGCGCCTCTCTTTATCCCTATCTTTTTGCTCATTCAAGTAGCTCTTGCACTTTTGCAAAAAACACAAAGCGACGTTAGCAGTTATATGGTGTTATAAAATAATAAAATAATTGTATTTCTTAATAATTATAAAATTGATCGTTTAATAAAAATTTGATCGAGAGCTGTTATTTCATGTAACTTTATAGCTTCTGATTCTATCAATTTTGTAAAACTTACACAAGTTCTACAAGATAAGAAAGTACATAAAAGATTAACTTTAAAAAGGATAATATACTTTAGTAATTAATTATAAATAATTATTAAAATTTAATTTTATTTTGATAAATGATAAAATAATTAAAAGATTCGCTACAGTTGAGATCGAGTGGGAATCGAAAGATCGAGTGCAATTCGACGTTTCTGCGTGGCGCCCAATTGATGCAAAACATGCTTGTACAAATAACTGAGACTGCATCAAGGCCGAGTCAATATCGTCGAGCAGGATGTTTATCCGTATTACAATTTCCAAAGCTATCATGTACATTTATTCCAGATTTACCACACTATATTCTAATCTACTCCATTCGCTGTATCGCAGACAATTAATTTTTATGCAATACTAAATATAAGTGAAATAATATTAAGAGAAGTTATACATATCTCATTAAATTATTATTATTAATGATTATATAATTTGTTTCACGAAATTTAATTATGTAAACTATCATATGTTGATAAGAGGCAAGTAAGCCCGAAACGTACATGTAATAACTTTATGTTATAATTATATTTTTACATTAACACCTAAATATTATCGCTCTTTTTTGACCTCTTTAAATATATTCGACACTACGCATGCACAGATAGAGCTAGAATTATACGTTGTATTATTATTAAGTTGTTAATATCAAATCTTTTTTCATACAATGATTAACGTATCCTACTTGAAGCGCGTATAAAAAGATTAAATGCAGAAGTGAGAAGCGGGCAAAGAAGTACCAAGGTGAAAAACAAAGTCGCGAGCAACACACGCGGGCAATGCATCTTCGCGCGTTGTTATTTGATCGAAGGGGTTCTTGCCCCGGTGTTAAGATCAAGATCGCAGAGAAAAGGAAGATCACGTCTCATCCGACATGCGGAGCACGTAAGGAAACCGAAACGAAAGCGCGACTCTCTCGCAGACTCCAGCTGGCCCGCTTCTATTATAAACGCGTGCATCGCAATCCATTCTGCTTGATCCCGTCTTCCAATTGAATCAATTCACTCACTTAAAAAAAAGCGAGTCAAGCGAGATTTGCATTCGATTGTACGATGTATATATATGATCTCCTTCAGCAATGGTTTCTCCATTTTACACGTTTTCTGTATCAGTAGTTTTTGTCTTTTATGCTATGAAGATAAAATATAACATACATTTAGAATATTCGTTTAAAATTATTTGCAATAATTTTCGTACGTCTGTATACGATTGGCAGATTTTTTTTCCTTTTTCTTTTCCGCTATCAATATATTTTTGAATTTATTTCTGTGACGAAGAAACATATAGTCTCCGAAATATTTTTCATATAAATGATGCAAAATTTTATTGGTGGCGGCTCGATGCCAATCCCGAAAAAGGAAAACGTCAAATAAAGAGAAGCAGCCGCATTCCATTTTGCAGGATGTTATTTACACATGAGGGGGCAACTCGTCCCAGCGCAAATAACCGATAAACATTCGCGATGCTTTGTCATCGCGCGGCGCAATGCACCGCACGTTGTGAGGTTTATGTGCGAAACGATAACCACCCGCGTCAAAAGTGCATTCCCGCTGTTTCGACGGCTTTGCGCAGAAGGACTCGTGACTCTACGTCGCCAGAAATGAGGACGTCGGATGTTAGTCATAAACACCAGTAATTTTAAGTTATAAAAAAAAGTTTAAATTGAGAGTTCAAGATCTAAACTTGTGGACTGTAACAAATCGACATTTTCAATATACGTAAAATATTTAATCAGGCAACTGAATTTATTTCTCCTATTAATGTAAAAAATATCAATGCAAAATTTCATACGCACAAAAATGTAATAAATTTTCATGAACTTTTAATATATAATGGTAAATAATATTTAAATCATTCGTAACTGAAATGATTAATCATTTAAAAAATGATTAATCATTTAATGATTAATGATTATCATTAAAAATTGTTAATGAATTGTACATGTTAATGAAATTAAGTTTAAGTGAATTAAAATATATAAGTGTACTGAAATTTAATATACTTTTAATACAAACGTAAATGAAATAATACAAACAAGTAATACAAACTTTAATGAAATTTAAGACATTAGTAAATGAATATTCATATGGTGCATTACTTTTCATTTACGGGCTTGAACCAAGCTTCCTTCACATATTAATTAAAAGTCATTAAGAAATTTCTAACAGTGTAGAATAAATGTATAATGATAATTTAAATATCACTCCTGAAGAAAGCGCGTCTGTCTCACACAACATGACACTTAATAAAAGAAATTGCTTTTTTGATAATTTAGATTCTTGGACGCACTTCTCAAAGGGAACACTTAGAATACCGCGACGCAGTCTCGCATTCCAAATTTAATTATCTCACGTCTGGGACGGTACTGCAAAATCTCAAAATATTGACGGAACGCCCATATAAATAGCGAACTATATAGATTCCTTTCTGTAGATTTCACGAATACCTTCTTGTCGAAAACAATGAAACACTTTCAGTGGAAACAAAGATGAAAAGTTTCGATCTCGAATAATAAAAAGATATTAATAAAAATTTCTAACTCATAACTTATCGTTTGAAGTAAACTACAGGTCTTTAAAGAAAGATACTTATATTAGGTACCTTTACTCTATTATTTTTCAGCAATTTGAGACCTTTATCGAATACTTTCGTGACCGAAAGCAAGATAATGTATCATATTTTTATATATAAAACATGAAATTAAGAAAACATAAGATGTGCTGAAATTTTTGAACGGTAGATGAATATATTAGGGGTATCCACAAGTAATGTCGATTGTTTCAAATTTTAAAAACATTGCCATCTACTGACAATAATTTAATCATCCTCATTTTACAAAATGGAAATAGAAAGTTTGTCAGAGAGATGGGCGAAGATTGTTAATAATGATGGGGGGAGATTATATTAAAACTGTATTAACTCTTAAATATAATAACATTTTGTACAGTATCAAAAAACGACATTACTTATGGGTACCCCTAATAGAATGCACCCGCAATTTTTTGCAGTATAAATTGCTCGTTTGTCTCCGTATTGTGAAGCAATGCGTAAACTTTATTATCTAAATAGGTTTTGATACTAAAATATCTATTAGAGTGTATCAAAAGACTCTTGTGCCGGAGGCAGGCTCATAGTCTCGTGACTGTTAGCCGTCTGTACATCAAACGATCCGCCAACGTAATACTTCCTTTATGCCATAGAGAACGCAAAGGAAGCCAGCTCACCGGGGGGTTTCGAAATTTTTCTCCCAGGGAAACATTTCTAAATATAGAGAGATTAACCTTTTATACAGAAACCTCCCGACTGTTGGTGCTCGTATTTTGATTTTGCTCAGGATTAATCGGTGACTCGCGCCGCGGACCGATTCGCGTCAATCATCTTTAATTGTCGCGAACATCTGCTCGAGCGAAAAGCTTTCCGAGTGTTATGCGAGAGAAAACGATGGGGCAAAATGTAACATTTTTATAGTTTTGAGCAATGTGTCTGATAATTATTGACACTATGCTCTACTGCAAAAATCGAAAAATGAAATCCAAAATTTTTTCTATTCAGTTTAATCCCTCTGCCAACAAGAAGTAACACGATTGTTACCAGACATTGTATACACTGTTAGAAATTTCTTAATGACTTTTAATTAACATGTAAAGGAAGTTTGATTCAAGCCCGTAAATGAAAAGTAATGAATGAAAAGTAATGCAGTATATAAAAATTCATTTACTGTCTTAAAATTTATTAACGTTTGTATTATTTCATTTATATTTGTATTAAAAGTATATTAAATTTTAGTACAATTATATATTTTATAATTCACTTAAACTTCATTAACATGTACATTAAAAATCATTTTAGTTACGAGTGATTTAAATATCATTTACCATGGTATATTAAAAGTTCATGAAATTTCATGACATTTTTAACATTGTATATTAACACAAATAAAATAACTACACAGAAAAAAAATTAGCATTAAAATCAACAATTCATTGTTTCATATATAAGCAAGAATATAAAATCTTGTTGGTAGAATTTATAATCTTAAACAAACATAATTTGCTTACATGAAGAAATTTTGTTTCTTTAAACAAATTATGTCTATTTAAAATTATAAATTCTTCCAAGAAGATTTTATATTCTTGCTTATATATAAAATAATGAATTATTAATTTTTTTTCTGTATATAATCAACATGTACAAAATACTTGCTTATATATAAAATAATGAATTATTAATTTTATTTCTGTATATAATCAACATGTATAGAACAAATATCGTTTACGAAGATTAAAGTAATTATAGATTTAGATATAAAAGCACAATATGCAATAATCCTGCTAACATATTACATCCTATTATTTTCCATTTAATTAGACAAGAATTATTGCAATAAAATAGCAAATATCCTGGAATTATGAAGTTAAAATCAAGCTGGTTTATAAATTCGAAAGCAGTAGCTCAATAATTAGTCATGCAGTAATGCATTTCCGATTTTTTGCTTAATTAAGCAAGCGCGATTTAAGCCGATTTAATCACGCGGCGTGACTATCCCGGTGACCGTTCGTCGCTTTCAAATAAATTAATTCGCGATCTAAGTCTAAACGGTCTCGTAAGCCGCGCGATCCCCTCATTTGCATATCGATCGAGAGTCGCCCCATAAGTCACTGCAAATCGTTCGTTATAAATCGCCGTACAGAACTAGCCGGCGGCCGAAGGATACCTGCCTGCTCCTGTAATCCTCTTTCTGCAGCAGGCTGCACTGAAAAGCCCGTGAAACTTATTTCCTCCCGTGCTACTTTCGATGGGCCAAATTGCGTCATTAATTAATCGTTATTAACGTGCAAAATACGACGTGATATTTCTGCTATGATGAGTAACTGTGTTTCATTCCTAAGAAAATTGGAGAGAGAGAGAGAGAGAGAGAGAGAGAGAGAGAGAGAGAAAGAGAGAGAAGCGGTGATATTTATATCTTACTCGCCGCCGGCATGATGACGCGTGCCGGGACATTTCTCGCGATATGTTCCACAATTTCGCACGGCGGAAGTAACGCAACTAAATGAAATACTTATTTAAGAATAATTGCATTTAAGTAATTGCTTTGAGTTACTTTGAGAGAACATGTTATGGATTATTTATTGTTCGATGAATAGACTTGAACGTGTTTTAAATGTTAATGTTTCTTTTTGCATATCATTTTGCATTAAAATGTAAAATTGTACGTCATAAATAAATGACGATATTTAACGTCAGTGTATGTCTCTCTGTATTAATTATGCAAAAGGGAAATTATGGATTACTATAGCAGAAATGGAATAAACGAGCTGTCTACCTCAAATCAGCTAATATAATGACAAACCATCGTCATCGAACTCGATAACGATGACTTCATTATCATGCAAACAAGATATCCTGATATCTCGCAATTGAGAGTTTCAATTCACCAAATGATTGTTGAACAATTTCACGAGGGAACATAGGCACTTTGAACGTACACAATTGCTTCTTTCCTCTCGGAATCATGCCAGAGAGGAATAAAGACTATTGGCATTGATTGAGATAATGATGATGCAACGAAACGTGAAGCATCTGCAATTATTTTCAGCGTGCAATGTGTTGCTAAAAAAAGTTAACTTTGTTAAAATTAATTAAATAGTGCAAAGCTAAGAAAGCACGAATTTAAATGATTAATTAAAAAGTTGAAAGAAAAATGTTTTTATTAAGATATGTAAACAAAAAATATTTCGATATTTACGATCGAAAGAACAATTTTTTGATAATGAAAATTTTTTATAAAATTATTAAATTATAATGTGTGCTAAATTATAAATAATTTAAAAAATTGGAAATTTTATATACGTGCTGTTCTATCTTGCATGCAAATAAATTTGAATAAACCTTAAGCAAGCTTATGAGATTCGAGCTGTAGTTCACGAGAAGTAACTGAAACCACTACGTTTATCTCGTCGTGTATTAAATATCCTTATCGGCCTTATACTAAACAAACAACCCGTGAATCAGTTCATGATCGCCACATTAGGTACATACCCTCCGAGAAATTCACTGTCATCAGCGATTCCCGTCATCGTCTGTCTCTCTCTTATTTTCTTAATAGTCTAATCACCTCTCGTTTACACGTGCCTTGTTACGTTCACCACATTGTCCGTCTTTCCTGAACTTCCGGTACCGTGTTTGGCTTCTTTATCAATTAAATTTTTTCTTGAAATATCTCCTGTAGAATCAGATTCTTTTGCTAATTTTATTTAAAAATCGTGTATA
>QKQZ01001414.1:0-26665 GCA_003595255.1 Solenopsis fugax | reverse complement strand
GGCCCGTAGTAGTAGTAGTGGTAGGAGAAGACGAAGAGAGGTGATACTCGACTACCGCCTCGATACGACTATTCTTGGGGCCGACCAGAGACCGACTGCCGACTAAGGCGACCCCTGACACCGACCTGGACCCCCCACTATCGCGAACCCGCGAGGGTTTCTCGCGGGTTCCACTGGTTGCCATGACTACTGAAGGTGGGGTCGAGTCCCGGGCGCGCCCCGGTCGTCCTCTCATTGGCTACGGGCTTGCCCTACCCCGGACGACCAGCACGCGTTGCCCGACCAAGTAGTACCATACCCACTTTAACTCCTCGATCTAGTCGCCGTTTCCCTCTTTCTCTTCCGCGATCGCTGATGAGTGGGTCTCCTTCCTTCGCTCGAGATTGTCTCGCTCACCGCACCGGCGCCTTCCTCTCTCGCTCTCATTCTTCATCTATCTATCCGTCTGCCGTCAGTCTATTCGCCCTGCTCTCCCCCTCTTTCGTCTCTTCCCTTCTCCTCCGCGCCTTTTATCCTTTCTCTGTCTCTCTTTTTCTCCCCATTCGCGAACTCCACGAACAAGTGCTCCGCAGTTCTCCTTATCGCGTTCCCTGTCCCTCTCCTTATCCCTCGCGTACCATGTTCCACCACTCCACTCGTAATCTCTTCTCGCGAAGCTCTCCGGATTCTTCAACCTGCTGATCATATTATTACGCTTTTTATCAAACCGACCGCGACCGCTACCATACAGTCGTCATCACCGCCTCTAAGCGCCTGTCGGGCAACTCTGCCTTCTCGGGAGGGGGCCGTGTTCGATCCACTGGACTCAACCTCGAGCTCATTTTAATCCCTCGATTCCTATCGGTTCTTTCTTTCCGCTTCAACTTAATCTGTCTGCGATTATTTCCGCTGACCGTTGCTCTCATTCGTCCTGAATCCGTTGCAGTAAATAACATCTTGAAGTACTTTCCAATGACTTTTCCGTTATTAACCATTCAATATTATCTTTACCTGCATTTTCTTCGCTTTAAAAAGAAAGAATTTGTTATAAAACTGTTGTTATAAAACTGTTTCGTAAAGATTTGCTTGATAGCCGTTGGAGGAAACATATGTAAAGATAAGTGATTAATATTTCGTACGGATGTTTTCGACCGTCTCTTTTTTTCTTCTTCGGAAGAAAGGCCCAGGTAGAAGGAACGCGGCCGTCCACCCCGTCGATGTCAGGGGCGGCCGAGGGAAGAGAGGTCAGAGCGAGAGGGCGGTAGCCAATGAGGACGTGGAGTCAAGTGGGGCGCGAAAAATGGGCCGGCCCGCCTTCCATCCACCCCCGGCAGCTAAGGGTGAGGGTAAGGGTGCACGGAGTAGGGCTAGAGAGGGCTCCGAAGGCGGCCGGGGCATCGAGGTAGGGTCAGTCGGGTCGCAGCCCTGCACCCCTACAGCCTCGCCTGTCAAGCTCTTTGCTCTTTCCTCGCCTCTCTCTATCTCTTACTCCTCTATCTTGTTTTCCCTTACGCTTCGTCGTCTTTCCCTTGCGACGCGTGATCCCTACGTTTTTCCAAGCTGCCGGGATCCGACATTTTTCATGTTCGATCTTACTTCCTCATTTTTTATCTTCACGCAGGGTATTGATTTAATGGTATACACATAGTTCGTTGAATCCGCGATTACGAATCTCTACTACTTTTATCACGTCAGATTCATTATTTTATCACGCTTTTTATTCGAATTACTGTCTTTGCTCATACGCAGTGTTTTCAGATTACATCAATATTTTTTCTTCTAATTTTTTTTAATATAAAAGATAAACGAGAAAAACTGCTTGATCAGTATTTAACTATGTTTTTCCTTCTTAGAAGTACAAATTTACGCCATTTTAAGCGCAGTAAGCATTGAAAGTAAGAAGTTAAAAAAAAAAAACTAAACCTCACATCTCTTACATCATCAATCAGCTTATCCTACATTCTGTTGCTGATAAACTCCATCACGTAACAGTCTTATCAAACATTTGCTCGCTTCGCTCCGTTTCTCAGCGTCGTAATCGATGTCGAGCCAAAGCAGGCGCGTAAGACGATCTTCTCGCCGAGCGACGAAATCGAAGGGAGGTATCCACGGCGCGTGATTCGAGCACGAGGAATTCGGCCTCTTGATACAGCGAGAAGCGCTATTCTTTTTTCAACGGGTTGCGTGCACGCAAATAGCGGACGGCGAATAGCGGCTAGTCGGGCGAGCGAAAAAACGAGAAACGAGAGTACGGGAGGCTCGAAGACGATCGGAGCAAAGCGAACCGTTGGCACTCGCGCGCTCTTGAACCGAACTCAATAAGCGTGACCTCCGACCGACCGACGCTCGACTCGCCGACCGTTACAAGCGCCGTCGTGGATGTCGTCGAGGGTCGGATTTAGGCTGCACCCGACGCGACCGCATCAAATTTCGCGCGACCTGTTCCACCTGACGACATCAGCGCGATGTTTATCGCTTCTATCGACATCTTGGGATTTCATCGAGATGACAATGCTTATATATTAGAGAAATACACATGAAGAATTCAAAATGTTTTCTGTTCTTAAGTACATAATTTTAAGATGTCAAGATCACCAATCACAGAGCCGAATTAACATTTTAAGATTGTACTTAAGATCATAATGTAAGAATGCAAAGTGTAAATAAAACAAAATATTAAAAATATCAAAAGAAATAAAAAATTCAGATCAAAAGCAAAAATATAATTATTTATTTTAGAATAGGGTACCATGAATCTTCGTTCCATTTTAAGTACTCGATTAATGCTTTAAATTATCGTTACATGTTATTACAGTGAGACGAATAAATCTCTAATTAAATAAATTATATTGCAACATTGAGAGATTAACAGACAGAAATTTAAAATCTATAGATTAAACATAAATAAAATAAAATAATTGTTTACTAAGTCGATTTTGTCTCGAATAATAATTTAATATTCTACATTTTCATGACTACGAACGACTCACCCGTATCATATGTAACCCGTCTTTAGAATATCTCGGATCCGATAACGACGCGGGGAACATCTAAAAATCTCAAATCACCCGAGGCACTAACCACCATTGCCGGTGGCGGGGGCGTCCCGTGGTGAACCCAAGAACGACCTGCGGTGTAACCGCAGCCCCGCAACCGACGTCGGGGGTGAGCGAGCGTGCGTAATAGTTATAGGGGAGGGGGTGCATGTGTGCGGTCGTCGCGAGTACGTTAGTAGGGTGGAAGTCCTAGCGGTAGATTGAGGCAGGAGGAGACGTGCAAAGGCAGGGGTAGAGGCGCGCCGCGTACAAGTGCATATCGGTGAAGGGGTGCCCGAACAATGCGCTCATTCAATGCGCTCTAGATATGATTACCGGAAACCATCCCGTAATTACTTTTTATACATCGAAAACGCACGAGGCCTTTCACTTCCCCTTTCCCTCGAAAGCTACCCCCCTTGACTGTACCATCAACGGTTGCCTGTCTCCCGCCTTTATCACCGTCGAGGTATTTCTTAGATCACGCGATTATCTTTTTCCAACCGTCCGATCACGATCTTAATGCACGCGGACTCATCAATTGAATTGCCATTCTAAGATGAAATAATTGAAATTTTCACACTTCACACCGCGTAATCTCTTACGAAGTATAATAGTTATTCATTTACGGTTGAGTATTATAGTTCAAAGAGAAATTGTTTCTTACATCATTTATACGTTTCTTCTCTTCTCTCGTTATTATAAATAAGATTTAAATATGTAGTTTAATTTAAATGTAATCATTGCATGAGCGAATTTAGAACTGCATAAGATATAAATATAAAATCACAAAATAAGTAAGAACAATGTTTTCCAACATTTTGCAATTTTTAACATAAAGAAGTTTTACTATACATATATGAAAGCTTTAAAAATAATTTATTGCTAGCTAATGAAAAATTATCATATTATTACAATTGCTAAATAACTCAATTAAGTATACTTATTGTTAGAAGTACTTTGTTATTTTGTGATTAGCATTTAATAGACACGTTGCGTATTAAATGTTACCGTTTTGAGAGTCTCCTCATATTTCGAATCGATCGCGGAGAAAATACGGCATGTTCCACTGAATAAATATTTATCTCGTGATACTAATTAAGTACTGAGGGAGTTGGTTGCTCGTTTGAGTCGCGAGCGGGTTCACGAAACGTAAACGGTGCTCCGGATATTTTTCCAATCTTTCAACTCTAACCGCAAAGAACGCAGATATTACCCGCCTCTGCATCCGGTAGTCATGCAATTTTGCCGTACGTCTTTGATAGGTTTATTACCGAACTCAGGCTTGTTTACTTCGCGTACATAAGGTAGCTGTTGGCTTTTTCCGAACGTGGTTCTCACTCGCGCGATACCTGCGCAATTGTATATTAAGATTGTGGCTTTATCGATTTGCGCATTTACGGTTTTCCTCCTTGCATTCAAATATTGCGATATCAAATTACTTATTGTTAGTCGGTTGTATCCTACCAATGCTATATGTATGACAAAGGTATTTATTACAAATAATAAATTATAAATTTATTATAAACGTATATTTAAAAACATAGTTGAAAATAAAATGCAAATTTTCGAAAACCGATTCTCTGTCGTATACCTTTTTATCTATATACACAGAAAAAAAATTAGTATCAAATCAACAGTTCATTGTTTCATATTAAGCAAGAATATAAAATCTCCTTGGAAGTATTTATAATCTCAAAGAGACATAATTTGCTAACATAAAGAAATTTTGTTTCTTCATATAAGCAAATTATGTCTGATCGAGATTATCAAATTCTTCCAAGATTTTATATTCTTGCTTATATATGAAACAATCAATTATTGATTTGATAGTCATTTTTTTCTGTGTAAGATATCAAATTTGTTAGTATATTTTTAAATATTATTTTGCGACTCAATTATTATTCTAAGGATTATTAAAAGATTGTGTAAAACACTTCAGGCATTAGAAACGATCTTTAAATTTGCATGACAAAAACGCTTATAACTCGTTTGGATAAACGTTTCCGTGTTACTCGCTGGGACTCGTCTTGACTAGAATATAAGAAAGGGTTAAAATCCTAGCCTTACATGCCCCTCAAATGTTCGTATCGATTAGGAAACGTCGTTAATCCTTTGTCATTGATTTTTATAAAATCGAGAGAAACTCAGAGAAAAACTCGTCGAAGAAATATTTATGTAGCTGTGAGTTTTAGCTACGAGAAGGAGAATCACTGATCTTATGATCGTCGCAACGACAACGACGACGACGACGACGACGATGTCGACGGCATTGGCGGTGGCGGCGGCGGCAGCGGCGACGATGGAGGCGGCGCCTGCATTATGAGTGTGTTCATATTTCCTGCGTTTGCCTCCTTCCATCCCTTATCTGTCTTCCCTACCCTCGGAGCCCTTTTGTTCGCACTCTTTCGACTGTTAATGCCGCGAAATTAACTCCGCGAGGAGCGAGTTTAAGAACTGCGCGACTGGATATAGATGTATATGTATATTATACATATATATTATATAAATATGTATATACATATTTTCCAGCCCCCTCGTTCGTCCCTGCCATACCTCGTCCGCCGCTACCCCATTGTGCTCTGCGCAAGAGGTATTATTTTAACATTATCAGTTGCCTGGTCGCACTTAATTAATTTATTTATGAACTGCGCGCGAACAGGGAAGAGAGAGAGAAAAAAAACCGAAAAAGCTCGAAACTAGAGTCGTTTCATCGCCGGATTTGTCTCCGGAGGTTCAGTGGTTCAACCCCTTGTCGTTGGTGGTTGTCGAGGCCGGTCGGAGATTCTCTCGGGCTTAGGGTCCGTCGAGTAAAAGGATGTAGCCCTAATAACGCTTCCTCCTTTATTGCGTCCCGTTTTATCGCCGGCCAAAGAAACGGCTCCGTGGAAAATGTCCGACCGAGAGAGACAGAGAGAGGGGTGCGGGGGTGGAAAGAGGCAGAGGACGACAATTTAAGGACTGAAATCGCAATGAGAGCGGTAACCGTTGTAATGAAAAAGGCGCTTGATTACGCGGCGTTAAAAGCTGCTGCGACCGTTGATCTTTTAATAGTAATTGTTCTTATTCTTAAAGAGTGACGGAAGTAATGGCGACATTAACGCGAGCTATCTTTAGCGAAATAAAAAAAGAGAACCTCAAATACTTGTTTCATGTCTAATGATAATTTGCAGCAATACATCGTTATCAAGCCTAAATATTATGTATGATCATTTTTGTAAATTATAGATTGTGAAAATTTGTTATAAAAATAAAATTTACACAATAATACACTAACAGCCGTGTTTAGCATTAAACGCGAGAGAAAAGTACACGCTGTTTCCGCAGCGAATAGAATCGCGAGAGAATCTTCGGTACTTCGCGAGAAATTCTAGTCACAATCGGAAAGACGTAGATCGTCCGGACCTTCCTCTTGGGGATTGAGCGATAAATCAAGCGATATCCCGGAAGGGAGGAACCCTCTACCATACTGCCGGAACATTTGCATAGGGGAGATTTTGACCCTTCGTCTTGGCGGACGAAGCTACCGGTCAGTCGTCCAGTTTTGGGATCACCTGTCCCATGATTATCCGGGGTCAAGATTGCGAGAGGGATTTTGCCGGGAACGGGACCCTTGCACTTCGACGAAACTCCCGTGCGCCCCCTTTTTCTCTGGTCAGCGGCTCTACTCTCCGTTAACTCGCCGGCCAGTCCTCGTTCGACGCGCGTTTACGATAAATTAATGGTTTTTCGGGACTCCTCGTCGGACGGTCTCACGAAAATTCAAATCGGCAACTGCCTCGTTATTATTTATGTCCGTTTTAAACCGACCGATATAAACTATTACGCTCTTCACTCAGAAATAAAACATTTTTCACGAAAGTGGATTAAAAAAATCAATTCCTTTTAAAGTATTTACGTGAAATAAAGTATTGATGATCAATTAAATATAATTCACGGAAAATAAAAAAAAATTTACTTTGCCAAAAATAGATCAAGAAAGATGAATATGTGAGATAAGCAAACTAAATTAATATTTAAAAATGTTATCATTAATAGTAAGTTTTATATATTATATACATAATAAAGAGAATCTCTTTACATGTTATAATCTAATTTATCTTTATAATTTTAAACAAAATTAAAACGTCATTTAAGAAGAGAATTAAAACAAATCAGTAAAAGATAAAATTAAATTAAAAATAATATTTAATTTTGTGCATTTTTGAATAAAGATCAATCTATCAAGTTTACGAAAAGCATTGACACGGGATTCTATTTACTTACAACGATCAGAAAGTGGACAATAGTCATTGCGCGCGCGATCATTAACGATTCACAAACTACCGGGGAGAAAATTTCATGATTCCGTAGAATGACGAAGAATCGGACATCAGTTCTGAAGGGAACGCTAATGGTTCTATATCAAACACCGACTGACCATTTAACCGTGCGGGAACTTTCATGGCGTTTCATCATTAATCTCCTGTGAAGTCTTCTCGTGTGTAAACAGCTTTATTGGCAGCTCGGAAGAGAGAGATTCCGTGACGATGCGAACCGAGCGAGTGCAAAATTTCACGGAAAATCTTGCGCTGACGCGAGTCCGTCGACTGCAGATGCCAGACGCAGGTGAGATTCGCATCAGTCATTCGCCGATCGAACCTTTAACGTTTCTTCCGTACTCTGAACAATGTTAAATGGAAAAATGCCGAGAAAAAGAGGCGAGGGAGAAATGGCAACTGATTAAAGAAACTTTCATGAATAATATTGTAGATATAATTAATAATTCGAACTGATTTCAAACGCGTCTTCAGTGTAAAATACACTATTGTGGAACTATTTAATCGATCAGTATATTAAAAGATATTTACTAATTTTTTTGATATGATTAATTGTTGCTGTTAGACACATAAAAATACTCACGTTCTTTATTTCGCGCCTTTTTTTATATTGAAAGCGAATTCGGACTTCTGTATTCAAATTTGAATGAAGAAGAATATACTTCTCGAGCATCGACCTAATGCGCAGTAATGACTGAGACTCACGGGACGTCGTCGACGCGAATGAGAAGAGCGCGAAAGACACGGGATATTTTCGAGTGGTAGAGTGACATTCGGGGGGGGACACGCCGGAAGGGATCGAATCGCGTTTCCCCTCGATTGGCGACGCGAGTACGCGCGCCAGAGCGACATATGGCCGTCACTGATTGCACCGCGGTTTCACTTTCAACCACGCTCGGCGCGCCGAGCAGTAGCGCGGTTTCGCATCCATGACGGTGGTAATGACCCATCCTGACCCCTCTGTGGCCACCCCGGCTCGAATTAATACACCGGCTACAGGCGGACACGCTTATTTATTGAGCAAATACTCGAGGAGGTTTGACTTTCTTAGATCTGCCGCGATTATTTTAGAACCGACATGACGGTACAGGATAAGAGAATATTATTGAACGATATTCTTTTGCTTCATATAGATTTTTTTTATTTAATGTTTACGTTGTACCTAGATCAATTAATGTATATCCTTTGTAATCATATTAATATATAAATCTAGTTTTATACATTTTAATTTTTTTAATAAATAGAAAGTAGAAAAAATTTGTAAAACTAATTTTTCTATGTAAAATTGAAAATAAGAAGAATCTTAAAATTAGCAAATAAGCAATAGTTTTAGCAACGAATTTAACTTTTATTTGTAAAATAATTTCAAACTTATTATGTCTTTTAGAAAATATTATTAGTTGGTTATATTAAATAATTATGAAAATAAATGTATGAGTTCAATAATCATTTACTAATATGGTTACTCTTTACTTTTTCTTCGCAATCTTTCTATTACTTATATAAAATATATTCAATCCAAACAGAAACATAAAGTTAACTTAAGCTGCCATTGCGTTAAAGTTCACATTGAAAATAATGATTTTAATAAAAAAGAATATTGTTAGAGGGTATTAATAAAACCTTCATTTGTTCAAAAAGTCTCATTACAATCAAAAAAGGATTACATATGCGTTCTTTTTGAAACGTTTCGGCATTGATTTTAACACGATAAATTGGGCGAAAGGAAAATTACTGCTATCAACGATGTGGGCTGTACGCGATGATGAGAAACTCTTCGCGGACGATGGGGTGTTCCTAGGCACCTCCATATACGAAGGGCGAAGAAAGGTACTACAAGGGTGGCTGGTGCCCCCTGGGGAGTCTATTGTCCGGAACACCCTGATTAAAAACCCATTCCCCGGTTCTGCGCTTTAACCGGATGTTCAAAACCGAAATCCCGAGACCGTTGTTCGATTTTCAACACGCACCAGCAAAAAAAGAAACGCTTTGTAAAGACGGAATTATTATTCAAGAAGCCCATCGCCACTTAATTACCGCGATAGGAATACATTAGATATTATCTTTAGCTTTCACGCATTATATCATTATGCGCGCAAGTTATAAAAGCACGCACGCACAATTATTTTTACCGAGCCAGTATTATTTTATCCGAGCCAGTAATCTACTTTCTAATTCTGTCCACAATATCCTAAACAATCGTTGTAAAAGCAAATACAAAACCCCGATAAAATTTCTTGCTATTTATCTTTCAAGATTAAAGTTTCCTTTGTTTAATTATGTAGCAATAAAAATAAGTAAAATGAATACTATGAGTAAACACATATTATTTGCAATGTATTTATGCAGTGCACGTTAAAAATGGCAAGCAAAGTATTTGAGACAACGGAAAGGAAAAGAAACACGAACGACTTTGACAGACACGGTCACTACGAGGCAGGCCGCACGTTAATTCCGGCGATAAAGCGCAATCTGTCTGATCGACGCGACGATCGCGCGTGATTATGATTGAGGATGATTAGCCGGAGAGAGGAGAGCGAGGCGAAAGAGAGAACGACGCGGAATCGTTGCATCAACGTGACGAGTAACGCAACCCGTCAAAGTGCTCGCCAACTACGGACGTCATTAGTCTCGTTGACACCCCTCGGCAAATAATTACAGGCGCCTCTCACGGTAGCCTCGCCTATCCTTTGACTCTTACTTTACGCTCTGCTACGCCGCTCAATCACATTGAGCTATTCTTTGGCGTTGGAAAATTTACGCTGAACTACCGCGACGTTTCTTTAGCGAACGGTTCTTTTGTGATAATAAGCGTAAGAATACTCACAGAATCTCTCCATAGTCCTGATGCTTAACAGGCGGAACGATAGTACCGATACCTATGCAGAAAAGAAAAGATTCATGTTATTAAAAATTGAAATTATGAATATCATCTATAGAATAATAGAGACATAACGCGTTAGATAAAAATATACACAGTAAAAAATAAAATGCTAATTTTGACATTTTTTGCATGTCCCAGAAAGTCCATTCTAAATTTTAAGTGTTATTTTAAGTTAAAATAACTCTTATTCATTGTGTTACTTATTGACAAATTAAAAATGTTAAGTATTGACACAATACTTTACATTTATTTTTGTTATTATGTACATATAAATTATTTAAAAACTACATGGAAGAGTAGTTACAATAACTCATAGGAAATGTTAATAGACTGTTTAACTTTGAGACATGTTGATTATTTGAAATAATTGTGTTAAAAGTACTCAAAATAATATTCCATTTCTAACAGACATACACAAAGAGTTAATTTATAAAGTTGACATAAATGTAACACATGAAAATGTTATAAAAATAATAACATATCAGTAGTATGTTAATTTTACATTGAGATAGTAATCAAAACGTGGTAACACAAGAAAATTTTAACATATGGACGCACAATTTTTTACTGTGTACAGCAAAGTATCTCTTATACATATTATGTAGAGACGCGAGACAAAGCGGAATTTACCCCCCATCATTTGGAAAAATTTGTGAATTATTTTTCTTCACAAACTGTCCATCTTTTCTACAAAAACTCTTTTTCATAAAAAGACACAATAAAAAAAAAACTCTGAGAAGATTATTAATAATTTTAATAATTTCAAGAAGTTTATTAAGATAAAGTAGTCTTCTTGGAAGTTTATCGGTAAATCATATGTACGACGGCAAGTTATGTCCAGACAACATGTGATGCCTGCACGCATACTCGTGCGCAAAAAACGTTCGCGTTACATGCTCCCTAATAATAAACTCATGATCTCGTTAACCAGATTAATGTAATTCATCCTTGATTACGTTCTCGTTGTGTGCGTGCTCTTCGATGGGAGCACTGGCGCTAAAGTTCACGAAGAGTTCGACGAGTTTCGAAGGCGCCTGGCGACGAGTTCGCACGATAAATTCCATTACTCATTGTGGCCGATCGTTAGTAGATACATCGCGAGTTCGATGTTAAAGACGAGCGGCCCTATTTGTTGGGAGGCGCGAGCGCGCGGGTCCGGACCGCTGTAATTTGCATCCCGATTCAATTCCGGCTGGCATACCTCAAGGAGAAAACTTGTCCATCATTAGGTGCCCGAACGTTACTCGTTAACGTCGGACGCTGATGAGCGTGCCGGTATCGATTGGGCCCCAAGAGAGGCCCGCGCGGATAAAAGGTACGGCGCGCCACGCGAGATTGCGGTAAGAAATATTAACGAACTACCGAGAGAAAGAGAGATAAAGAGAGAGAAGGAGAGAGAGGGGCTGACAGTAATGCTCCTTTAGGACCACGTATGGCCATGCATTAACGATAGGTGTTGTGATGCGACCCGACCCCATCTACGGAAATTTGGTTGTCGATATATCGCAATCGTGCGTGAGTTTGCGATACTAATCGTATAGCTCGTGTAATTAAAAGTGAAAAATTTCAAGTCAGTGCAAAAAGAAGTCTTTTAATAGTTGAAATTTCGATAAACATATTATCCATCGTATTATGACAAAGCATCTTAATTTCAATCTTCGAGCAATTTTAAAGTTAATTTAAAAAAAATTAAATTAGAATACTCTAATAATCTCGAAAGGGATTTAAAATATAAAAAGCTAAGCTTTGGTAATAAAAGTCCACGATAAAAGTTTATCGTTCGCTTAAATTCAAATGAACTTTATACTTCGAAACTTTAATTCAAATTAATTTAATTATGAAAATATTACATAATATTAATGTCCAATATTAAAAAGTTAAAATTCTTTTTCTAAAAAAAACGGACTATATGCATAAAAAGTTATAAAGTTGATAAAATCAGAAAATTTTATGTGTACTTCAATTTTGTGTGTACTCCATTCGTTTTATAATTTTGTATAAATTACGTAAAAGTAAGAAACATTTTTATAATGAACCATAATTATTTAAATACGCCTAGGAATGCAGGGTAGTATTTCCGCTATCTCATAAAAGATAAAATATGAAATAATAAAAATTTATTCACTCTCGCGCTGTTCTTTAGCTAACATCGAGATGTGCAATAGCTGAAGCTGCGTTAACGGTGAATTCATTGAACATCATTAAAATGTATCTTTAATTTCGCGATTATTACGCATTTACACGTGATTTATTATGGGTAAGAAGTCACGGATAAAAGACCAGTCGCTGTGGCAAGGATATCGATGTGGCGTGCAATAAATAATTATCGTGGTGCAGCCGGAGTATCGTAAAATAGTTCGACGCGGTTAATTAGGCAGCCGTGTAATTGATGAGGAGCGATCGTTCGAGCGCGAAAGCTTCTTAGCGTTCCGCTCTTCGATTTGCTACTTCCTTCGACTAACGCGCTTGTCCGCTCGATTTTAACGGCTATCGAGGACGACATTCTTGTTTCGATTGGCTCTCGGTTTTCCTAGCATTACCGCTGTTTTGTACCTGACTGTTTTTGAATAAAAAATGTAAAAAGCATGTAAAAGCGTGTAAAATCATAGGCTGTCCTTCAAATACTTTAATAAAGAAGACATATTTTTTTATAAAATTCACTAAGATTAAAAACTAAGATTAAATATAAAACAGCGGATCAATCGACATTTTTAAATTTTTACGTAAACGTACACAAATTCATGTGAAAATGTCGATTGATCCGCTGTTTTATATTTTGCAATAAAATTGCGGTCATTTTAGTCATTTTTATTTGATTTTATATTATCTTATATTTGATCTTAGTTGTTACATGCATATTACAAAACCTAAAACGCATTTAAAGTGTCAAATCACAATATGATATGTTCCATAAAACACTTGTAAGAGATATTGATAGTCCATGACATGTTAAATTAATTTGGCGATAAATATGGAAGCGACAAGGTTAAACAAAACGTCCTCTTACTCTTAATACGTTCATTATCTTACGTGACAATGCTGAACGATTATATTATGCCGTCACAATACGGCATACAGTGCAGCTATTAGAAAGTCGATTACGCTCGTCGAAGCTTAAGAGACACTCTGGTCGCGAGTCAACCCTTCATCGTCCGTCACAACCGCGGGATCGTCTTCGCCAGTATTTTATAATTAGCTAGACAATAGCGGCGAAGACTCGTGACTATGTAACAGTATCTTCTCCCCTCCCTTCCCCCTATTATCCTTCCGCCGCGGGAACGAAATACGCGCGCGAGTGTTTTTCTGCTCCATGAATCTTTTAGTCGGACGCGCTCGATGACTCGTCTAAGGGGACGCAACCCCTGCGCCCTTTGGAAAACGGTAAGCTGATTCAGTTGTTTACTGTCTACCTGTTCACCTGTATGAACAGATGAGATCTCGTACAAAAGCTACATTAGAGACGAACAGAAGCGAGGAGCGTTAGAGCGCGTCTAAAAACAAGCGTTAGCACTTGTATCTCTTTTTCGCGCGCTATTTTATGTGGAAGGAATATTATCCTGTAACAGGCGACGGGAGAACAACGTCAAGATGATAAAATCGTAACAATTTCCTATAACTTTCAGAACAAAGAGTTAAATTTGAAATGTATTATACATATAAAAGCGTTTATATAATGTCTGCAGCAGAAAACGAAAATTTCATATAATGCTACTCGAGATGAACTTTATACAACGCATAAATGACAACCATTACACTGATGCGCATGCAAATGTAACGGATCTGCACAGCAACATTCTTTCCCTTTTTTTTTTACATCTCATATCTTTTGTAGCTGATGATCTTACTAAAAAAAAAACATTATCTCACATAATGAGTTTCAGGGACGAACAAAACTCAAGATCGAGCGGCCGGATTTAACGCTAAATGTAGGGATATGTAATACTCGCTTTAATGCATGGATCTTCACGTAAGTGTCAGGTTTGCGGCATGATCAAGCGTTTACAATGGTGCTCGGGCCGGCGCGGCGCACCGGCCGAAGAGAGCGAGCGCGTACCCGGGGAAGCTGGTAGCTGGTTTTCGGCGCAAAAGGTCACCGCGTAGTCGGCTCTTCCTTTGAGAGCGGCGAACGTTAATCAGTTGGCAGGACCGGGAGAGAAGGGGCACTGCCGGGAGATTAATTAAGCCGTAATTACTGGACAGCCTCTCTAGTTGCTAATGGGCAACCCGATATCCGTGAAAGGCCGCGTAACACCGCGTGAATAGGCGGCCCGACCGCTGACCGTCAGCCTCGCCGATGATTATTGAGGCTGCTTCGATATGTTGGCGAATATTCTGAAAGGCCTCTGATCCTCTTTCTCCCCTCCATCCCTCCCATCAATCGCGCGAGGAATTCTTGATTGAAAAAAATGCCTCGGAAAGTTGGATAGTGAAACTCATAAGTCATAATAATATCAATTAATGCAAGTTACAACGCTACAAACACCGGAATACGATTAAAAGACAAAAAGCGCTATTGTATGCTATGTTAACAATATTCTGTTTTTTGAAAAAAATTACTTGAATCTATTTGAATATCTAGATCTTTATAGATCTTATCTATAAAGTGCTACATGTATTCCTGTCTCTACACTGAGAGAAAAAATTCTAGTGGAGACAACTATAAGGGGACAACCATACAAATTTTGTTAATATAATTATAATATATAGTTAAGTGATTACTTTATTATATAGTATACTACAACTATTTTTTATTAGTTCTCTTAACCATTAATTTAGTTGCAATAACTATAATATAGTTCACTTAACTATATATTATAATTATATTAACAAAATTTGTATGGTTGTCCCCTTATAATTGCCACCACTACAATTTTTTCTCTCTGTGTATATTGTGTAAAATTAAAATTTAAAATTAATTGCAACATATAGTATGGAAGTATGGAACTTATGTTAACTCAATGTGTGCCAATATACGTTGTCACATTCTGTCGTTATGAATGAAAACGCGGCGATTATTATAGGATTACATTACATTGTATCTACGAACATAGAAAATGATTCTAATTGTGTCTATAGATACATATAATTTTTACTGACAATCAAATTAACCTACTATAAATCAGGAAATTTAACTGAGAGTCGAGAGTCTTCACCGTTATATGCAAGGGTAGAAACATAAAGGTGATCGATTATCCTTAAAGGATAAGAAGGGAGAACACAAGGGCCCATGGGCCGAGAAAAGGAAACGGGTCGTGAGTCCCCGCGCGGAGAACGACAGCGACGACGACGAGATCCCGAAAGGTAATTACTCCGTGCTATGTACAAACAATGGCGCCCGTGCCCCTTGTTGCGCGTGAGAAACAAAACCCCGGTCAGTCCGTGCGCGCCAGGTGGGGCCCCAATGGGTTACCCTGTGCATATACCTGTCCGCGGTAACTGATATGCCCGAGGGGGGATGACGGGGGTCGCCTGTTAGGCCACGGAGATTATGCCTTTAACGTCTCGCGCAATGAATTACATAAGCATTAATCAACAAAGTAGCCCGAGGGCCGGCCAAAATCGCCCATAACCGAAACAATATCCCGGTGAAAAGAAGAATGGCCGGCTTGCAGTTTCCATCCGCACGATCTCGTGGCTACCTTTCGGTGACTTCGCGTTTTTTTTTTTCTTGATTTATGAAAAATTGCACAGCTCGAATGATAATTCGTCGGTTATTGAAATGAAAAAGAGAGCAATAAAGAAACAGATAATAAAAATATCTTTTGTATAAAAGATTATAAAATAACAAATGTATAAGAATAATTATTAATTAATTGTTTAGAAATTAATAACAGGAGAAGGAAGAGAAAAAAGAAAAAGAATATATAATATTTGTTGGTATAGAAAATCCTGATAAATTTAACATTGTAATAATTGTAATAATGCTTAACTCTGAGATGTGTAAAATAAATTTGTTAGTAAATAAAAATCTAAACTACTGAATTTTTGCATTTCGATTATGTGTAAGCAGAGCTTACTCTATTTCGAAGGGGATTTTTTTTCTCCAACGCATTCCGGAAGTAGCCAAGCGAAAGTGTTGATCGGAGGATCACGAGGATTCAATCCTGGATCAACGTGACGAAGCGATGCGCGATAATGCCCTAGTTACGGGGCCCATCTTCGCCGTTATCGTACTCCCGTTCTTTCCCGCATCTCCCGGCCGTTAAATATCCAGGGGACCATTTCGTTGCTCTCGCCGCTTCCGTGAGAGGCCTACGCCCCGGCTGGCGGCGGCAACAATGAAAACGGTTGCATACTAACCACCCACACGTTAATCGTCAATCCTGTTAACGTCGCCGACAGGGCGGACGCCTCTCCCGCGTCGGGGGATCATCCCTTAATCCGTTCATTCGCATCTCTGCAGCCCCCGAGCCACCTACACTCGAATGTACTATGAACGAGTAGCTTTGAAACTTGCACCCTGTGCCAAAACTCGTCGTCCCGCTCCCCTTCTTGTCTCTCTCTCTCTTTTCGTCTCTCTCTTTTTCCACCCCAATCCGCTGTTTTCTCTTTCTATCCCTCATCCCATACACAACCCCCCGCTCTTCCTCGGCGTGCACGCGCGTATGCGCGAACGCGCACCGTGACATCCACAATGCGTATTATTCACGCAATCTCGCGTATACATGGTGCTCCGGAACTCTCACCGAATTCTTTGATTAATTTGAAATGGACTTTTTCGATATATATAATAGTATTGTGCCAATAGTTTTCAAGTGTTAAGCGATTAAATGTGAATGGTTTTTGACAAATCAGATTTCGTAAACGATAAGAAATGTTCTTCGACCATGCTTTCAACAAAATTTTAAGGTTTGCAAGTTATTCAGATATTTAATATTGAAAATTATATTATATTAAAAAATTGTAAAAGGAACATAACATTTATTGGCACAAGATCTTCCTTGCATTTGGATAAAAAAAGAATCTGTTAAAATAAATTTTTCCATAAAGCTCTTGTTCAACCTAAGACGTATGAGGATGAGGCGTCTGGATCGATCGCGATGAAATCTGGTTGCACCCGGAGGCCTAGCCAGACATCTCGGGACGATTATAGGATTACTGGAAAATCAGGATGTGTAACGAGGTAAGACCGATTTGCGTCGTACCGTGCATGCTCCCGTCTTTACGCTAAGCGCATCATGCCGCCGCGGAAGAATCGATTCGGGTGTCGGTGAAGCGCTCGCAGGTGAAGCGAGACATCGGCTGGAAAAAAACAGGAGGATCTCTTCGGCGGGGCCCGCAACGGGTCAGCCCGGAATGAAAAGCACACGCAAGTCATCTCGGGCTCTGTGGACCGCGCGCATGTTTCGACCCTCGGGATCCATTCAGCGCGACCTCCGATTCGAGGAGGCAAAGATCGGGAAGAAAAAAAAGAGGAAAGGAGGAAGGAGAGGAGAGAAAACGGGGATGCGCCTTAATAAACATGTCTTACAAGAACGCCGGAGTGCATAACCTGCACGAGCCAAAAACCAAGAGCAAGAATAGATATGCCCTTTCTCTTTCTTCTCTTTTTCTCTCTGTTTAGTCCGTTTCCTTGCTCTGTTACACCAATTTTTTCGCTCTCTCTTCCTTCCCCTGCCTCTCTCTTTCTCCTAGCTCTCCTTTCACCGGGTAACGCGGAACACAATGGATAAATGAGATTTTTTGCGAGCGATTGAGATCCGAGAGCAGGAAGAGAAAAGCAGTGGTTGGGATGCAGAAGAGAGGAGAGTGAGAGAGAGAGAGAGAGAGAGAAAGAGAAAGAAAAGGAGAGGGGGAGGGGGAGGATGGATCGGGGGGAGGGCATCATTGTCTCTCCGGGGAGAGACCGAGAGTGTACCGATGATAGGGTGCATCCCCCGGGAGCGAGGGCTCGAAGAAAGGGTTGACAGGGGAGGCGAGGCTTTTAATACTTGCGGTACCGTCCTGCCATTGTCGATAAAACGCATCGGCTGGATTACCATAAGTACGCTATGCCGAGAGAGAGAGAAAGAAAGGAAGAGAGAAACAAGAGATCGCCTTTACGTTTACCGAAGAAATCCATCGGCCGATCCTGCGATCGCGAGATATCCGATACGATCCCCTGTCTCATAGTTTTTAAAGCGAGATTATTTGGTTTCTCTAATAACGGAGCTACTTAAAAAATTTAATATGAAAAAAACTGCATGTAAAGACAAGAAGAAAAGAAGAAATGTTGTCTTCATATTAATATTTAAGTGTCATGAGGAAAAGAAAGGATAACATATTTTTATATTCACATTGACAGTGTCAATTAATTTTTCGTATAAATATTTTACGACGTAAAGTATTTTATAATAAAATAGAATGTTTCTTTTAAATAAAAACGTAACACAACTCATATATCAAAATTTTCACTTTGTACTAAGTTTTTACTTTTTAAATTATCAATTTATATATTTTGTTCCTTTGTTAATTTAGGAAAAATGTCATAAAAATCACATCTATTTTCAATAAAAATTCCTATCCATTATAATCACCAATTAGTATTTGTTCGTTTTACGATCAATTAGCTAAGTAAAGTGGGTAATAATTCTTGCAAGCTTTAATAAAATTTCCTTTCTTTTAAAAACACATTAAAACAATCTTTTTATATTTTATCAGAGTTAGAGAAAAATTTCCAACTATATTATTTTTCGTATGCATCACTGATGCATTCGCAAGTAACATAAATAATAAATAACATAAAACATCCGCGCAACATTATACGAATATAATGTGAGTGACAATAATTTTGTTAGCGTTAGATAAGCGTCTAACGTTACAGAGACTGGATATCGTGGCTAAGCTTGGGAGGAGCAGATTTAAAAGGACCATGATCCTTGCGCAAGGAGACGAGAGCCGAGCGGCCGGTTCTCCTCTATCTCTTTCTCTTTCTCCCTCTCTCTTTCAGGATCGCCAGGATCGAATTCATTCGCTTGGGTCCGTGTGCACGGCTCGTACATCAACCTGTCATAATTAATAGGGCCTTTTTGTGCGCCCCGAGTCTACCCCTGGATCTTAACACTTTGTCTTATACGCGCGATGCAACGTACCGGACGGGCTATTTATGCTATTATACTATCGCCCGGACAAAAGTCGCGGACGGACGGTGGGAATGGGGGAATTTACGACTGCTCGACGTCCATTTCCGTGTTGCAACACCGTGGAGTGCATCACGTGTATGCTAGATGACGGTGTTTCATACGGCGAGACGTATGATTTTTGCGGACGAAATTAGAGCGATGGCGTTCCTTAGCAGCGAAAAAATGAACAGCTTGCGACTGCACGCATAACAGAACCATGCTTTAGATAATTGGTGGATAAAAGAGATAAACTATAATTATAATCAAATAATAATACAGTGGAAGTTATTTTCTCACTTTAAAATTCGCATGCGTGAAAAGTACCTATCTAACTTATAAATTTTTTCTCATGACGATATAAATACAAGGGACTTTTTTAATATATAATTATTAATCATATTCTTAGTAATTTAAATTTAAAAAGAATTTTAAAAAAGAAATTTAAAAAAATAATGATTGCAAATTTAAAAAAATAATTACAAACAGCATAAAATATGTAACGCACATAAAATTAATTTAATAGAGAATAGTATGAGCAAGAACTTTCTTACGGAATACATTTTAATGTGACTGTGTGCGATATTACAAATATCCCAATTAATCTTATTTATATATACGATAGATAATGTGTAGAAACTAAAAGCATCGCAACGATCGGTCTTTCTCCTCTTTTGTGATAAAATTCACGAAGTTGACACCATAACAGCGAATTTAAATCCCAACTCGGACCGTATTGTTAGAGCAAACCGTGAAACCGTACTATTATAAATGAAGGTTCCATGTTTTCCCAGTTTCGAGTTTACAAATTGGCGAACTGCCGACAACGACGGTGGTAACGATGAAGTCGACGACGACGAAGTCGACAACGACGACTACGATAGTGTAAGAGCCCATGGTGCAAGATTTCGACACCGGCGAGAGTCGGGCATGGCTAATTAGGGGAGCCCTCCGTGTCACACCGAGTAAATTAATTAGGACGCTGATTAATATCGGAGTATTAATCCGGGTGTTCCAGAATCGTACGATTTCGCAGTTTACGGGGAAAGATCGTTTTTTATTTCTAAAGTTATAGTCGAACATCTCTCAGTATAATTGCTCCCAAGCATGTTCAAAGAAACTCAAAAGTATTTGTATATACTTGATCAATGATATAACTTTCCTTGTATTTACGAATGATACAATGTTATACTTCAATTTTGCAGTACATTATAAATTTTCTATACGAAAAAAATAATTTTTGCTGGAAAATAATTATGTTGAACCATTAAAAAAAATTATATTGGATGTTTTTAGGTCGCTAGAATGTTAAAACTTTTGCAGCAATATTATGCTCAAGAGTCTAATATAATTATTTTGTTGGTCCAACATAAAATTATTTTTTTATCTGTATCTAACTAAATTTTTAGGTACTGCAGTAAATTTAATCTTTCAGTGTATAGTCTGACTTTGGTGGATTCTGTGTATTTTTAAGAATATATCTTCTTATTTAATTATAATGCAAAATCCAAAGGACTTGCAAAAGGCAATTGTAAACAATCACTGGTACTTCGTATACCGGCTGTACGAGTGTACATCTCCACATCCTCAGCTTTATCTCTCGAAAGCAACATGGAAGGTGAGATTGCGCGTTTCTCGAGACGCCGCACTTTTCCCTCGCCACCCGTCTTTCCTCTTCCTCCCCATCGTCTTTCTTCTCCGGTGCAATCGCCGGTGCATCGTGCGCAACTCGGTGCAATGTGCGCAGCTCGCGACCACTGATGGACGGACGGACGTACTGCAATGCGAGGTACGCCGTGGCATAGTGTATACGTACGGTACAGCATGCCATATGCCATATGGCTAATGGCTTCCGCGTTGCTAAGCGTCATTGATAGCACCAGCCGAACCCGGTGGTGTCCATGCCTGCTCATCTTCGTAGAACTGTGATAGCGTCCCTTGTTAAGCTAGCATAGAATCCTTCTCGACGAATAAGACCGACTCTTACTTTGCTGATACTGACGGTCAGATATCGTGATTGCGTTTGCCTCGTGCGAGTTATCTCGCAGAACAGACGCGATAATAAAATAATAAATAAAATGTAATAAAATAAGACACAAAGAAATAAAATATAATAAAATAAAAAGTATCTAATTCACGATTCTCATTCACGATTCATTAAAATCTCTTTAGAAATTTCATCGACGTTCATAGTCACGAATATTTTCGCTTGATATCACAGTCGATACGCAGCGTTTGAAACTTTATCAAGTTTCGCGCTTTTATTGCGCAAATCGCCAAACGTCAATCGTGAAGTGTTCTCGCAATGAGCAACGATCCGTGGGAAAGATCGTAGAAACTGTCGTCTACTTTAAATCCCTATCGTTTGTTGCTATCTACGGGCCGGTTCGAGCGCTGTGCGCTTCTATTGACTCGCCACGGTTCGAACGATACTATTCGCGTAGCCGCCCGTCGACTTCCCACGAACGAAACCACGGTGTCATCTTCCTCCTCAGATTCCTCGACGACGTGCAACAATAAGCATCGACGAAACGCCACGCGGCCTCTGACCATCGTACTCGCGTCTCATTTTCGGGCCCGACACGGACTAACTTCCGTCGATTGAAGATATATTTCATCGAGAATGAGAAAGGACCAAAATAGTGTTATAATTATCGTCACAAACGCAAGATAATAGGTTTTACAAGGCATAGAATAAAGTCAGCTTGAAAATTCTTATAGAAAGATCGGATATAATAGAGAGCTTTCAATAATCTATATCGTCATAAAATTAATATGTTATTTTTTCAACGTATTTTTTTTTTAAATAGAATGTATTTTTTAAATAGAAAGAAGCTTAAATAAATATCACGGATTTGTGTTAGCTTCATTTAGATTTCTACGTAATATATACACACGCACTGAGAGAAAAGCATTTGGTATTCGTGATTATAATTGGTACAATAATATAGGAGTCCCATTTTTATATTATCATTACTACTGAAATGTTAATAATAATTACCTCATGCTATATCAACTATGAAAAAATGTTACTATAAATTATAATAATTTCAAACATTAATGTAGTAAAATATTAAGATATGAATGATATGAAAAAGTAAAATAAACATTTTTAATTATTACATGCAAAATCATAATTATACTAAATAAAATTATTTTTTTAACATCTGTTTGCTATTTACGTAGTAATAATTAATAGCTATAACTTGAATGGTTAAAACAACTACAAATATATAACATACTAGCATCGAAAATGACTATAAATTATAGTTAAATAATTGCAATCATTCTTTTCCTTCAGTGTGTACGGATTTAATTCCCTATCTGTATTTCAACTTCAAAGCAAAATTTATTTTGCGCGAAAGTCATTTATGATTCCCGATCTTCTCAGGGTCTCCGATTCTTCACAGAAAAATGATTTTCAAACTCGTACTCTTCTGCTTGTCGGATACAGATCTATCGACGCGAGCAGTAACCGTCGCGCGCGTAGTGACGACCGATCGTTTCCTGGTATAAATATGCAACGTGTCACCCGGGGGGTCAGCTCGGATTCCTCGATGGTCGGGTGCACATGCACATGCACATGCACACGCGCGCGCGCGTATTCCGCTGGCGGGTCGCGCGAGAACGAGAGTGAGCATGCATGCGTTCACACAGCCGCGCTGGCTACGCGCGTATGTATTGTACGTATGTGTGCGTGTGCATACGTTAAAATTCTCTACAATGGGATCCTCCACAATGGCCTTTGTCCGTCGCGCTCATGGAAAGAAATGAAAAACGAGGCCCTCCTCTCCGCCGGTCTTCCTTCTCGCCGAGTGCATGCGTACTTGCGTGTGCGCGTATGTCCTTCCAACGTGCTCTCCTATACACACCTTTTTGTGTTTCCTCCAGTTTAGTCATTTCCATATTTGTCGGTATTTCGGTATTGTTCTGTTATGCGACGTCTAGAGAGTACGAAAAATCTTTATCTATTGTCATCGACGTCTTATCTCTCACATTACTCTCCATCGATTCGTTACTAATTTAACTTTACGTTTTCTTTACTTGCGATTCGTTTCTTTTACGGAAAAATTTACTGGCACGTGTTTTAATTGCTTAGATAATGAGTACTGAATAACTCTTTATTTTATTCTTACGATCATCTTATTTTTTTGAGTAAAAAAAACGACAGCGTTGTCTTTTTCTTTTGAATCTTAATGAGCTTCGCTCATTCGTTCTACTTCTCGTATACACACACACGTACATACATACATACTCTTTCTTTCTCTTTTTCTCTCTCTCTCTCTCTCTCTCTCTCTCTCTCTCTCTTCTCTCCCCTTCTGGACCTTCGATCGCATAGTGGAGGTTGAGGATGAAAAAGAGGACCGTATGTGCACCGCCGGTTTTTAGAGCTCGGCAGAACGCGGTAATAGAGTCGCCGTGTGGGCCGGCGAATCATCGGCTGGAAAATCAGCCAGGCCGGCTCTTACACGAACCGGCAGCAAAAACGGCTATAAAGCTCGTTCCGAGATCCGCAATGTCACGCGGTCCGAAGAGCGGTACGAAGGACGAAAAAATTTCTCGCGGATCGTCGTGGGATAGTCGATCGCCGGGCACGATGTTTCGGAAGGGACCTTCGCTTATCTTCGACATGAATTGGTCTCGCTCTAATTGTCCCCAACCCCGAATGAGCCTCAATCGATGGGCGGTTCGTGAGAGACCGATACTCTCGTCGCGAGCCAATATTTCAAATTTCAAAGATACATACATCAAATTCCTGAGCGATTATGTTCCGAGAATATATCGTTTACTGTAGTGATAGATGAAGATACGTGTATTACGTTTACGTCGCAATAATTGTGACGCAATAATTATCACAATTATTGTGATATTTATTATTAGAACATTTAAAACATTTTTATTATTAAATAATTTAAAATAAATACAAAAGATGAGGGCTTAAATGAATAACAATTCAAAAAGGGAACAAACACGAGCTTAAGAGCAGTGCTGGGTGTTGTGCGCAAAAACAAAAACCATCGTACAAATGTAAAAACAAACATTTCGACCTTTAATAAATAGTCTTCTTCAATGTGTACAAATCATAGAATCGAGAATGTATCTGCGATATCCGCTTACATAAATCGTCAAAAAATCAATTCACGGATACATGATATGTCCGAACGCCTAAATCTGAGCGGTGATTTCAAGGAACGTGCAAAGCGACATCGTTGTCAGAACGTAACTCTGTGAGTTCCGAAAACATTGTCTTAAACCATAATAGTACGAATGTCACGACTTAAGATACTTAGAGACGAATGAAAAATATAATAATAATTTTTATTATTATATTTTTACTATTATAGATTAATATTTAGCAAAAAGTACTTTAAATTCCTGTAATAAAACAGCTAACTTTATTTTGAATACTATGGCGTATAAAATTAATTGATAATAACATGAGATTAAATAAATTCTAATAGAAGTAGCCTGATGATTAAATTTGTTACAAGTCTTAATTAGATGTTCCTATTTTAAATGTTATGTCCCTTAAATAGACCTCTTTATGTCGTTCTCTGATTATTCTTTTTATAATAATATAACACAATATCTGGGGAGGGTAGTTGCTTGATGGATCGCATTACATCAACCCTATCCCGTGAATAGTTCCCCATGAAAAAAAAGAAAATCCATGCTCCGACTAATAGGTTGGATTCATCAAAGTGATGCTGCGCGCCATACAGCAGAGTGGAAACGTAATGACGAGGAATACGTAATGTCTGGCTAATTGGGCTCGATAACAGAGCAGTCGGCAATTGATGGTGCTGGTAATGGTCAGAAACGGGTAGCTAGCATTGCCATATATAATTCGAGGAAGATCTCCCGCTCGTAAAGAGAGCTCGCGCACGAGAGGAAGAAATCTTTCCGACTGCCGTATATTGGCCTGCTGAGAGATCGGGTCGGCAAAGGCGTTAATCTGGCAGAATTAATCCGACTTCGCGGTCGGATGCTTTCCCTCGATATGCCACGAACAACGAGCGCGCGAGTCGAACCCTCGATTTCGCGAACCTCCCTTCCGGGCCCTCTCTCGGCTTGATATCGGTTCAAAGTGAACGCGCACGAAGGGAGACTCTTTCACCTTTTGTCGCAAAACGTGTCCCGCCTCGTTTGTAAACGCCCTGTCGTGATACTTTAATTAACCGCGGAACGAACCCCGACTTCGAACAGGAATTTTCCCATATTATGGCTCGTGACTTTCGATAATATGTATCTAGTATTATTGATTTCCACTAAACTTTCGAAAATAATTGGAGCTTATTACCTAACTAATATCTTTTATGTCTCATACACTGAGAGAAAAAATTGTAATGGTGACAACTATAAGGGGACAACCATACAAATTTTGTTAATAGATTTTGTTATAATATGTAGTTAAGTGAACTATTATAGTTATTGCAACTAAGTTTATGGTTAAGAAAACTAATAAAAAATAGTTGTAATTACTATATTATATAGTATTACAACTATTTTTTTATTAGTTCTCTTAACCATTAATTTAGTTGCAATAAATATAATATAGTTATAGTTGCCTTATAGCTGCCACCACTACAATTTTTTCTCTCTGTGTATGTGTCTAATATGTATAATTATATTTTATTTTTATCAATATAATAATATTTGACTAAAACGTTAATACGTGCATTTATGCACGGATTAAATGGCAAATTTAATGTTTTCTCTTTATCGAACATATTTTATTATATAACAATAAAATAAAGTAGCTAAATAAATAATTTTTGGTGAAATCGAAATTAATTTTAAAATAATTTATACGTTATATAGAGTTAATCATGCATACACAAAGCATACATAGAGTAATCGAGACTAAAATTTTATAAAATTACAGAACGTAAAGATTAACAATAAATAGTTTCATTGGTATTGATATATTTTCTAAAAATAATTTAAAGAGGAATTAATCTTTGAAATTTGACTCCAACTCTACGAAACACCCTACAAAGCTCTCTCCAGCCGCTCTTCCGATAATACGATTAAATCAGAGCAGAATAAAATCTCCGGTGTCGACAAGATGCTGATCGCTACAATGCTTCTCTATGGCCGAAAGCGGCGAAAGCGAGTTTCCACCCAGCGAACGCATCGGGGAACGACGGGCGCGTCTCGATGATTTTATTAGCCGGTAACAGTGCCTAATTCGACGCAAAGCCGCTAATCCGGCAGAATTAATCCGTCCTCGGTCGGTTGCTTGCCATCAATGTGTCGTCGTGGCGCAGCGCGGCGCAGCGCGACGCGATGCGACGATGAGGGTGGCGTACAACCACCACCCAGTGCCGGAGCAGACCTCGATTATCC
>QKQZ01001413.1:0-11495 GCA_003595255.1 Solenopsis fugax | reverse complement strand
GGTTTTAAGGATAGATTTGAGAAGGGAAAGATTTGCAGACTCAAAAGAAGTTTATACGGACTATCACAGTCTGGACGGAATTGGTATTACAAGTAAAAAGAGGAACTATCAAAAAATGATCTTAAACCCTTAGTCTCTGAGAGCTGTATATTTAATAATTCCAATGAGACATGCTTTTTTGTATTTGGTGCTTATGTAGATGATTTTATTACCATTGATAATAACTCTAGAATCTGTGAGAGGATTATGAAATCGTTACAAGGTGAATTTGAAATTAAGGAAACTACTCAATCAAAGCAATTTTTAGGAATGCGAGTAGAATGTGATAGTACAGGCGTATATATAAGTCAAAGCAAGTATATAGAAACTATTGAATAAATATGGAATGTCGGAATGTAAATCAGTTAGTACTCCAATTGTAACAGGTGAAGATAGAATGTATGTCGAAGAAAGTGAAGGTTATGATGTAAACGAATATCAAGAATTAATTGGTAAATTGCTATATTTATCCAACTGAATAAGACCTGATATTGCGTTTGTAACGTCTTATTTGTCACAATATAATCATTGTCCATAAAAGCGACATTACATGTTAGGTAAAAGATTTCTGCGTTATTTGAGCGGAAGTAAACATAAGCGACTTGGATATGATCGTAAATTTGGATTGTTGAAAGCATATTCTGATTCTAGTTGGGGAAATGCAAATAATGGGAAGTTTTTCTCAGGGGGAGCCATATTTATTGGCAATTCAATTGTTTCATGGAAGTGTAGAAAGCAGAGAACAGTAGGTAATTCTACTAGCAAAGTCGAATTATTTGCAGTTTCAGAGATTATAAAAGATGTTATGTGGCTACAGAATATGCTTACTGAATTAAAGTGTATTGAATATGTTAACAAACTTATTCCTCAAATATTTTGTGATAACCAAGCTACCATTCAATGGCTGAAGGATGCTAGATCTTCTACAAAAACGCGACACATAAATCTTAAGTTTCATTTTGTACTCGAGGAAGTAGAGAATAACACTATTGCCATGTTATATGTTAATACAAACGATATGATAGCAGATTGTTTTACAAAAAGTATAACTAAAAATAAGCATGAATGGTGTTGTAACCAAATGTATTTAATATAAAAAAAGGGTTGTTTTGTTACATATAAGTGCAATCGATTTGTAGGGGGAGAATGTAGGAGTACGTATCATAAATATACAAACCGATTTATTGTATGAAATGATCAATATCGATAACTTCGAGATATAGCATATGTTCTTTCATAGCAACCTTTTTCTTTTGTTATATTTACTCTGAATAAAGTTGTCCTACGTGACGGATGTAATTTCCATTTTTCTTGTTTTAATAATTATAATTAAATGGATAGACAGTCTACTTGACTTTTGAGTCTCCAACAGTTACTGTTAAAATATGTTGTCATACATGAATTATGTGTTATTTATTGAATACAATAACTTGTTTGTTGATAGATTTCGCAATCAGTAAAAATAACATATAATTAATATACATTACTTTAATTCATTTCATAACGAATAAAGTCAAAAATTACTATTTTTCAATGAATAATGCATATGCATATTGCTAAAGAGTTACTTTTCAAGAGTGCCTATATTTCAATTCTAGTCTTACTCTGTTATTGTTCTAATAAATTGTAGACATCATCAAATAGTAGAAAAATGAAGACGCGTTACTTCCCATCTTTAAATAAATATACGTATGATAAAGCAGGCAGATATGAATCGCGGGCACTAGTTTCATAAGTCATTTATCATATTTAAATAATTATGTTACCAGGAAAGTTCTCTTGTTTTCTTACGACAGAAAGCAAACGTGCAAAAATGTAGAAGAAACCAATTTATTTATCAAAATTTCCTTCACTTGCAATAATTATATCTCAATGGTAAACAAACTTATTACTGCTTTTATAGAAGATATAAACTTTGAAAGTGAAAATCTCTCTTATTTTTATAAGCTGTCATCACATCTATTTTTAAGCTTAAATAATCATTTGCAGAAACAATAGTTTAGAAACAGAGAGTCTGTGAAAAAGTCGTTAAAAAATTTTATCTTTAAAACCTTATCTCATTCCTAGAATTTTCGACTTTAACAAAAACAGTATTAATAAGCTTGTTACCTGTTGAGATAAAGTAATTATGCGTGAGTCAACTATTTTGATGAATGAATTGGTTTTGTTCTATATTTTTTATATTTTCGCTTTTTGTATTAAAAAACGATACAACTTTTTTGATTACCTAATACTATATTTTTTATTGAATGTCATTTATTACAAGATTTCTTGTTTGTTATGTGTCTTACAAGCTTACAACAGAAGAAAACAATTTTCAATGTAACTTTAAGAAGCTAAAATTATGATGGCCAAGATTTTCGAAAAGTTAAAAAATTAATTATAGATAAAATTAGAAATAATTGTGATGTTTAACAGTAGAGTAGCCTCTAAGGCATTTCGTTTTTGTAATTAATAATCATTTTAAAAATAATTTCAAGAAGATAGTGTTAATTCCTTCGTTATTATCAATTTATTATTGATTCGGGCTTTATTAGACACAAGCATTAAAAAGGTTCAATGTCAGAGTTAAAAATATTTTTTTTGTTTATTTACAAATGTTCTATATGGAAGATAATTTTATTTTAGTGAATAATTGAAATAAACGTTTTATTAAGTATTACTTAGTTTATTTCAATACCTCCATAATAAATAGAGTTTATAAAAAATAAAATAAGTTAGGTTTTATTTCGGGGGGATCCCAATTGCCTACAAATCGATTGCCTACAGTGTCGATTACTAACATCTCATTTGCCTATAAATCGATTGCGCACAAAAAATTCTGCCTACAGATCGATTGCCTACAGTCTCAATTGCGCTCAAGTAAAAAATGAAAGGATGAATGTACAATTGCACACATGACAATATTACGCACAAGGCGAATTGCACACACGATTTGCTATCTACAGATTGATTGCCTATAAGCTTTATTGCGTACAAATAAAAAATGATAAATTAACGTCAGAAGCAAGTTTAATTGTGGGCAATATTAATTGTGTGCAATTCGCCTTGTGCGAAATGTTGTCGTGTGTGCAATCATGCATTCGTCCTTTAATTTTCTACTTATGCACAATCGAATCTGTAGGCAGAATTTTTTGTACGCAATCGATTTATAGGTAAATGGGATTCTCTCCTTATTTTATCCGCTCATCACTTACCTTAAAATGTAATAACACTTCCAAAAAATGTAGAGTAATTTGAAAATTAATTCGCAACTAGTTTTTAGACTCCAATTGTGAATTGTTTATTTTATTTAATTAAAATTTAAAAATATTAAATGTAATAAAATAAAACAAGATTATCTTTAATGTATCTTGTATGATTAATTGCAATGATTAATTACATAATTTATTATTTGTTAAGACTTATTCATATCTAGTGCTCTTACCCTGTGACATACATATTTTATAATAACAGTAAGAACATAGAAATATCTGAAATATAATAGTATGTACACTGAACTATACCTTTCGATGATAATGACTCATAATTACAGACACAATCGTATTGATTGCAATTATCACATATAAGAATGTAACAATTGAAGTGTCATGTAGATTGTCTGCATCTTTAATCATCACATAAAGAGCGTAAGCATAAACAGACCAAATCATCAAACAATATATCATACTTAAAATCGCAGCCCATCGAACTTTCGGCTGTTTTCTTGGGTAAAAGTTTAAACCAAAAATAAAGCACATAATGAAAAAGGGATGTAACACTTGTTGGACAGTAAGCACCATGACTGTCGCTACTGTAAAGTTTATACTAACTGTCTGCTCATTTTGCAGGAGCATTACGATTGCACTAATCAGCAACAGTGGATCTTCATAATCGTAATATATATTTTACTCAGAACTTACGTTACATATTAAAATGGTCGATCCATCTTTAGATGCAAAAGAGATATCTGAGTCACTATTGAATCTTGTAAGCATAACTTAAACTTACTAACTAACAGAATAACTTAAACAATATTTCTAATTTATGTATAGCGTGTTTATACATTACTAATACACTTTTCTTGACAATGTTATTATGTTAATAGTTAATTTATACGAAATGTTTAAGAATGAAGGTAACTTTTGATATGAAATAAGTTCTACATGTCTTAAACAATTTTCTGCTATGTTTTAGTACACTATCTCGACATATAAATTATTCTATTTATAAATTTCAATCATGTTGGTTTAATTGTTTGCTTGTGATGTTTGTTCACTAACGCGTTGTTTGGATTGTTTTGTGATTTTGTGATGTCTGAGTTTTTAGAACCGAAAGTGTAAGCATCAAAGTTTCAAACTTGATAAAAAAATGTTCTTCGAGATAATCGAAATGCGCGTCCCAGCATCAAAATTTTTCTAAGTTTCAAAAATATTTCAACTGAAAGAATGAAACTTAAAGGTTATGATATGTGTTTACAACTTTTCAGAGATGTTTCTGCGATAATAAAATGTTCGTGACTTTTGCACTTGAATCTTTGGAGAAAAATTACTGAAAAGTTATTGGAAAAATCTTTCTGAAACATTGTGGAATGTATTGTTTTGAACATAATAAATTTAAATATTATTTCTGACGTACTTAATATTTAAATTTGTTTTACTTTAGAAATTAAGTTACAAGTATTAAAAAGTTATAAAAAAAATTATATATAAAATAAAATTAAATATAATTAAATAAGAACAAATCAAATTAAATTGCTAATGTAAGCCTTCGTGGTTATTAGTGCAAATACAAAATTAATTCTATACAAGACTTTTCGTAGTAAGTTATAAAACATGTAATTCAAAATTTTTAATCGCATTATTCCATACATGCCCGAAAAATGGGGCAACGTCATCGAAAATGCTGGAAATTATTTCGAATATTAAAGGTATACTTGTGTATGTGTGTATGTCTTTTTCTAAATATACTTTGAATTTCATGAAAAAAGCACCGAATTAATTTACACTTAATATAATTTTTAAATTACTGGCACGATACATTATATTATGACTATCGGAAAGTTTGAACAATGACTCTCACTGATCTCGACCATGAATCGAAATGACTAATGCGGCTCCAGACTAACAAGTAAACCTACTTTTGCGTGACTCGCTGATTTCATTGAAACTTTGTATATTTGTAGAGTAGACAAAAATAATAGATACGTATTTTTTTTATCGGCAATGGTCAACATTAAAGGGATGAAATCGACCCCCAAAGTTGAGGGTATTAGGGAATCATCATGGTGTTTCACATAAAAATAATGTACCGATCAACACGAAATTATTACAAAATGTTTTCTATGTTAGATAATAAAGATAAAATGCTCTTTAATTTGGTTTTTGTTTCATTAAAATCGGAGAATAATTTCTTCTGTTATATTCAAAAAAACTACAAAAATAAGCCTTTTCGGGGGGTGTTTTACCCCTCGCAACAAGGGTGCATTGGAAAGTCGGACATGTAAATTTTACTATCTAACATAGAAAACATTTTGTAATGATTTCGTGTTGATCGGTATTATTTTTATGTGAAACACCATGATGATTCCCTAATACCCTCAACTTTGGGGGTCGATTTCATCCCTTTAATGTTGAGTATTGCCGATAAAAAAAATACATGTCTATTATTTTTGCCTACTCTACAAATGTACAAAGTTTCAATGAAATCGGTGAGTCACGCAAAGGTAGGTTTACTTGTAAGATGTGTAAATTAACGGCAATTTCTTTCTATTTCAATTATCTCTTGAAGAAGACTTGATTTGAAATCGAAACGATCGTTGGTTACATTGTTTAATGCTATTTTCCACCAACAATTAATATAAATTAACATAACGTAATTAGCAGCGTACAACAATTTCGAAACTTGTTTAAAATATTAATTAGGTTGAGATTAGAATTAAGTATGTTACTTCATTTAAATAAGTTGTAGTTAGCACGAACATGCCGCTTGGTTCTTTGTCCATAATTTATTTCTTTATTAATTTCTAATATAATAAATTGATGTAATACATATGATTAATATAATAAATGTAAATACATATTATTACTGCAATATTTAATAAAAAGAATTCATAATATATATAAAACAATAATGTTTTATTTACGGAACATTCTTGTACTTCTACTACATAAACTTAGTACATGTAAAGCAAAGGATTCGCAAGTGGAATTCGTAGAATAAGTTAACCGTAGGATTGTTGAGGAGTTGAGGAGAATAATATATGTATTAAGTGTTATATTAATTTGATTATATTTTAATTTACTTTAATATGATACAAAAAATTAAAAGTAAGTAAAACGTACTTACTACGTACTATCTATATTGATGTAAGTTTTAATTATATCATAAATATTTTTCAACTGTTTCATTATACATTTTTGGACAATCGGGGTTTTAACACATAAAATTAACATCTGTACAGGGTGTTTCTTAAAAAGCGTCCACCAATTATATAATGTTATTCTTTGCTAAAAACTGAGTTGAAAAGTTCTGAACCATTTTTTTCTATAATGCTTAATAAAGCAGTAATTATTAAGTAAAGCTAATCCAATCAGCGCCATCCTTTAGATAGATACGTCGGTATCGGCAGTGCGAAGTTGCAGAGGCAACTAGTAACGTAGCGGCGAGGGCTCACGTATACTACTAAGTGCGCGGTTCGTCGACGTACCATATGTCTATGTCTATTTAAAGGACAGCGCTGATTAGCTTTACACAATAACTACTGCTTTATTAAGCATTATAGAAAAAAATGGTTCAGGACTTTTCGACTCAGTTTTTAGCAAGGAATAACACTATGTAATTGGTGGGCGCTTTTTAAGAAACCTGTATATTATTTTTTGTTAATTAAAACAAAATAATTTCTATTTTCTAGTACAACATCGCCTGAAAAAAAGTTGAGACTGTTATTTGCAATTTCAAAGAATAATTTTGATTAATTTATACTCTAGGCTTAGTAAGAGATCAGCATTGCTGTGTCAACTTGAAGAAAAATTATCCTATACTTACAAATTTTTAAGATAAATCTATTTGCCTTATAATGATTACAAAATAGTCATGCAAAACTAAAACAAGAAACAATAATTTAATTGACTTATTTACAAATTATATTAAATAAGTTAAAAGTTATAAATTATCAAACAATTTGTAAAAAGCGAAATATTAACAACAATACGGTTACCTTTAAAATTCTTGAATATGGTAAAAAATAAAACAGTGAAAAAAAAAATTGTACCTTTCGAAGAAATAAATAGCCAAGGTAAAAGAGACCCATACCAGTAAATTTTACTTTATAGTACGTTGCTTGTAAAATAAACTGATAAATCTGTAAATAAATGTTTATTATTATGTTTATTAATTTTAAATTATCTGGATTTGATATATAACGTGTCATAACGTGCAATATAAATTCAATGTAAAAACCAATTTCAGTGATAGATTAATATCGTTTGTCAATTAGTCCTCACGAAAGCAATCAAAAAGGCATTTCGACTCTTAAAGAGGTTTTGTCGAGAATATTCTACTATTGCATGCTATTAATTTGTATTATTGCAATATATTTCTGTCGATAGGCTAAATAACTTAACTAATTATTCTACTTTTAACGATACTTTTTTTACAAAATACAAGTGCCAATATATAAATATCTTTAGAATTTTTGTTTAGATAAATTATTACTGTTTCTTAAAATTTCTATTGTATATTTATATTTCATATATTGATTGTGATTGAAAAATGTGCCGACAAAATATATCTTCTTTTGTTTTTTTTTAAAGTTATATTTATGAAACAGACATATATTATTTAGACGATGCTTCCAGCAATTGGATACTTATATACACGTAATGCAAAAATTATTTTATACTTTGAGATATGTTTGAAAATCTTTCTCTGATAATTAACTATAACTGACATTTGTTTGTGAAAGATAAAATCAATTACTTACTGTAAAGTTATATCTACCGAGCAATAGCTTGCCAACAGTTTTAAACTCCGTCGTTGTGTTACGTAGTTTTTTGAATTGAGTAACCTCTAATAAAATGCGAAAAAACTTTATCGTAATGTATCTCTAAGAATTTGGCGTTGAGTATTTTGTGCCTCGTAAATAATTCCTGGACAAAGTCACAAGTCATTTGATTATATTAATAAACTTACTAACTAAAATATTTTCATCAATATTTAAGATTCTCCAGCTAATAAAAAAGTGGAAGAAAATCACGTGACGGTTTATTCATAGATATCTTTTAGCATGAAAGCTTTTGGCATTGCAATCTTTAAAATAATAAATAATGAAAAAATTTAAGTAAAAAAAGCGATAATTTGTTATTTAAAACTATTTTTTTTATAATATTAATAAATACTGATATGAAAGAAATTGAAAATGAATCGTTTATAATAATGATTTTTAAATGTAATAACAAACAACGTTGCCCACATTTTCATTAGTATAGCGTTATTTTAAAAAAGAATTGTATAAATCAGAAACATTTTATACTCTTACACGAAAATGATTTAGTAAAACTTGATTCTAAAATATTCTTAAAACTATTTTTTTCTTATAAATATAGTTTTTCAACATTCTTATATTTCATTTACGTTTAGTTACTTAAAACTCTCTTCTCCATAAAAGTGATTTTTTAAAAAGTTATCTAAAAAAAGTATAAAACTTGAAAAAATTGAGGAATATGTATATGTTAATCACAAATTTATTAAAATTTAATCAAATGTTTGTATTATTTGAAAAGACTGAAGAACCTCAAATATTTTTAATAAAATAATAAAATTATAATCATAAATATCTAAAAAAATGAAAATATTTCGCATGCTACTTGTTTATGTTATACACCACGACGTACTTTAAACGTAGAGAAAATGTCAGTGTGATATCGAATATGGAGACCTCGATAGACCTAGATATATACCTCTGAAGAAGTTATAAAAATCGTCCGAGTAGATCATGATTTTGGCCAAGGCTTAGTATCTCGCGCATTCTCGTAACATCGTGCCGCAGTTGAGCGCGATATCTTGATGCTCGTACCTACAAGATAAAGCGCCATTCAATAATGACATACTTTTATTATTACGTTGACATTCTGCATAAAGGAAAAAAAAACCCGGACATAAGTGTAAAAAGAATTTCAGGTTTGGTACATATGTATTCTACGGTGGGTGATCTAGTTCCAATTTGTCTCCGTAAAATGTTATTGAAGACCTGTGCGACATTCTTCTTTCCCTTGATCAACAATAAAAAAATTAAATTTGTAACAATTGTTAAGATTTTTAAACGGACGAAATTACAAGATACAAAATTTGCCAAATTGACTTAACACAGAATTGAAACTTTTTACATGTCTGAAGTACACTTAAGTATAAATCGAATAAATAAATTTAATTTTTTTCATTTTGTAGTTATCAATAGAAAAACACTAGAATATACCGCGATATATTCTTATAATATACTTTAAACATGTAAAGAAGTTTTCAATTTTGTAAATCCAAATTGGAAAATTTTGTATCTTGTAATGTCGTCCGTTTGGAATAAATTAATGAATTGCGCTAATAATAATTCAGAAAATAGGATACAAAGCTGCAAATTATCTTATTAAATATTAATATAAGAACAATTTGAATAGTATTATTCCTGAAATGCTATTCAATTTTTCTTACATTAACATTATTCTGGATGAAAATTATCTTCACAAAATTAAGAATGTTTTTACATTTTTAAGAATTTCTTTTATACCTTTTCCACTTTGTAGATTGCAAAATATTAAAATAACTGAAGTAACAATATTTTAATGTAAACAAAATCTTATTAAATATTATTTTAAACTATCAAAGTTTTAATAATGAAAACTGTATTAAACTTGAATTAGCACTAGAGTAAAATTTACTTGTAGTAGCATCTCCAGGGTAAATATTGCTTTAAAAGTTCAAGAGTCAATTTCTTATATTTTCGACAAGCACTTTAATGCCGCGTTCTAATATTCTAATATATTTATTAATAAAGTCTATATACATACCTACACCTTTTTCTCTTTAGCACAAAAAAATATTTGTACAGAATATTCATTCAGATTGCATTTCACATATATTAAAAGGTCGTATCTCGAAGTCGATGCGACTCAAATTCTGCATGAGCAGGAGCAGCAGATTACTGTTGTCAAAGATATTTAGATGCTATAAATATCGGTAATTCCCGATATTTTAGCATTCTCTTAAGAGCTTTAATCTGTTAAACAAAATAAAACAAAATATAACAGTTTTATTAACATAGTAGTCTAACCTTCTAAAATTGAATAATTTAATTTACTTTTTCTCTGTTCTCTTCTTTCTTGGCATGCGATTTAGCTTCCAATGTTGTCATTCCTTTCGATAGTTCAGTCACGATTTCTAAGTTCCATTTCCATTTCTAATAATTGAGAACGAAGCCTCTGCATTTCTGTCTGATGTTTATCATTATCACTATTTATTACATCCTGATGCGACTTAGCCTGCAAATTAAAAATATTTTAAAAACATTGTGTATTAATAATACTAGATAGTAAGTAAATTTTCTATTTAGAAATATTGCAAACCATTGATTCTAGATCTTTCTGATGTTGCGTTTCTATTTCATTTTGTTTTTTGCGCAATTCCTCTATTTCAATTTCTAATTTCCTTATCTTGTCTCTCTTAAATCATCGATATGCTTTTCATGTTCCTGTATAGTTTTATCCTTGTTCAAAAGGATTGAATCTTTGAGAAGTCTGATAGACAACTTATGGATCTTCAAATATTCCCCTGGCGAAAATTAAATGTAAAGCGAGCGTTAATCGGAGCGTGAATCAAGTGTAAAAGAAGAGTAACAGAAGTGTAAGGGAAATTCGTAGGAAGCGTAATTTGGGACATTGGAGCGTAAAGCAAGCGTTAACTAAATGTTCAATAAGTGTTAACGAAGAGTTACACAACTCTTCAACAAGTGCGAGCGGAACGTTTGTTGAGTGTAAACGGAGCGTTATCGAAATGTATGGCGAATGTAAACGGAGCGTTTATCGAGCTAACTTCTGCTCAGAAAAGCGGTCACCCATCCAACTTGTAACCGTGTCCAAAGTTGCTGAACCTCGAAGATCGTATAGGAACTGACACTTCGTGGTATGTATGTATGTATATAGTTTATTTACAGTACCTTACAATATTTTTGTTTTTACAATGTTTCAAATAAACTAGGAAAAAAAACATTTATTTTAATTGTTTTGAATTGAACGGTACGGTATTCAAACTCTCGCCGTTACTTATTGTTTTTTGGATTTGATTTAGTTGCTGTTACAATACAAAGCTTGTTGTCTTATTCAAATATAAAAGGGTGACTAATTACCAGGTGGGTAAATTCTTATTATCTTACAAGTAAACCTACCCAAGTGTCACTCTTCGATTTTGATGAAACTTTGCACACTTCT
>QKQZ01001411.1:0-14887 GCA_003595255.1 Solenopsis fugax | reverse complement strand
GGCGGCGGAGCGCGGCGCGTCCGCAAGAAAATGCATGCGTGTGCGTGTGTGTGTGTGCGAATATCCGGTGGCTCGACCCGCAGAATCCGACCTTCTTCTACATATGTACATACACATACGTATGTGTACGTTGTGAGTGCTGCAGCAGCAGCAGCAGCAGCAGAGCAGCGGGTCTCTTGACAGCCGATCGGTCACTTTAGACGAGCTGTCAGTCACGCAATTACATCAATCCGGTCGCGGTCGTCTTCGCCGTCGACGACGAAAAAGCAGATGTAATCCGAACGATCGGCGCCACTCGTCGAACATCGGTGACACGCATGTTGCTCTCAAAACGATAGTGCGAGCAACCGATGAAAGTTTTAAATCACCGACCGTCGAGGAGGGTCTTGTAAAAATAATTTCATTTAAAGATATCCGTCGATCTACTTTTTAACCGTTCGATTTCCTACTTTTTAACAGAAATTATCAATACGAACAGAACTTGCATATTTCTTCAAATTAGAAAGGTTCGTAGGAACTTAGTAATTAATTTTTGTGTGTGACAATGCTAATCGGATCGTTGAAAGTTGTTATCGGCGAATAGTGATAATGGTATCATCTGTGAAGTAACAACGGATGTGCGTTCGGCCGCGATATCGTCGGTGGTCGATCTATTTATAATCCGTCTCGTCCTCGCGCTTTGCAAGGGTGCTATTCTGGTCGGTAAGAGGCCACTCCGCTTTCAACCTCGAGTCGGCATCGAGTACAAGTGGAAGAGAGAAACTTTTTCCCCTATCTAACGAGGAAATATTCAGGATTTTTTTTCTCTTTGATACATCGAAGAGCCTCAGATAGTTTCGCGAAGTAAAGGACAAGTATCTTACCCCAGATAAAAGACAAGTATCTCCTTTATGTACGTTTTGATTTAAACACATTTAAGTAGTCGGACGCTAACTTAATAAACGGAACGGGGCGAAAGATTTTAAACTGAAGATGATTTCGGCCGTGAATGATTTTGACGGTGAAGCGCCTAATAAAGAAATCGGAGCGTTACAGGAGACGAGCTCGAGTTGTATGACCGACCCTTAATCGAGTTACGAGGAATGAATGGAGCTACTGTAATTCTTGTCCCATGTGTGCGTGTGCGTGCGTCGTCGATGCGCGATTACGTATCCTCAATATGCATTATCGGGTCACTTCTTTTATTTAAAAATGGGGCGACATCGCGATCGCAGTGAAAATATGCATTCTTATTATCTTATTAATTTCTGCGTAGATTTTTCAGTTAAGGTTTATGTCAATTAAGAAACTAGAATTTTTCAATTAAGATCAATTTCAATTAACAAACTCGAAGTTTTCATTTAAGTTATGATTACTCTCTCTTCACATAAAGACTCTCTTCGAGATAATAATTCCTCGTATTTCACAATACAAATTCAATAGTCATAAAATTAATTAATGCTGCGTGATATTAAAAATGTATATCGATAATTCGAGGGGAAAATCCTTTCTTCAAAGAATCGAACGACGCATTCGTCTTTCTTGTACAAAATAAAATACGCGCGATATATAATTATATATCGAGAAATATTATTCTAATGAAACTGCAATATCGAGAGGGAATGAATATCCTGTCGCTTACTGAAGATCGGTAGTTCGATCGTAATTCCAGTAGGATTAAGTGCTAATTGGCCTCGTTAGAACGGTGCCGAGTTAGCGCCTTGGTCCGAGAGGCGCCTTCCAATTATTATTTTCTTTTTTTCCCGATGCTTCCCAGCCACTCGAACGAGTGGGCGCCTTTCATCGAGGAATGCACTTACGGTAATTCTTTATTGCTCTTTCTTTTGTTGATTGCGCACGTGAAAAATGTTTTCCTTTGTACATCTCTACCCGATTTATTCTCATTTTGAGACTATTAAATGCAGGATAGAACGTATCTTCTTATTACGAAAAATAACCAATGAGAAAGTAGTCAATAATTAAAGCCTAACTAACGTTATAAAATGCGATTATAAAACTTTACTTTGCAGGACAATTTCTCTTAATCAATATTATTGTACAAGTAAATTTTGCAATTGTTCACTTCTGTGGATGGTAACACCTATTAGAATTATATTTTGTTCACCGGCTAGCCAGAAGACAATATTTAAAATAGGATCAAACCAGTAATAAATTTTGTATAATCAAAACGTGGACAATACAACACCCTGATTTCCAAGTAATTATGTTTCACAAAAATTATCACGACTCGACCACGTTATCACTCTCCTTAACTCGTTGAAGTATCGTACAAGATAGAAAAGATGCGATTTAAATATTTATGTTTTAAATTCTCGTCTTTAAGATTTTCTATTATACAAAGTGCAATAATTCATATTTTAAAATAAATTATTTAATTATTGAAACTATCCTTTATTTATACATTCTTCAACTATACATTTGTATCTTTCTGTAAAGAAGCTGTCTGTTAGGAACTTTTTCACGTACATCCACTTGTGAGTGATTTATTATGGCGATCTTACGAAGAAAATTACAGATGAAAGTCACCGATAGCCTCGTTGTCGCTTCTGCTTGTCCAGTGGACAACAACAGACGGACAAGCAGACAGCAGGGCGATTAATTCCAGAAAAGGCGATTATGAGCGGACTTGATTCGACTCTGGTGTGCGATAAACTGACGTCGACGCGTGAGTATAAACTCCGGGTGAGATCTAATGCCTCGCTGCTAAAAAGGCTCTACGATTCCCGGGAAAAGCGACATCAAACAGTTCGTTCGCTCGACTCGGCTCCTACAAATTGTTTAATTGCGCGGTCGTCGCGGAATTTCTGGACGATGAGCTCACATCATCGTCGTCGTCGTCGTCATCGAGGCTGCGGGTTCGCTTCCGCACTTTGTGTTCCACGAAGATTTTACTTCGGCGAATTCTGCTAATATTTATTTGGAAAGCCGCCAGAATACGCAGCGTGTTAATGTCTTTTTGTAAAGTTTTCTTTTGAACATTTTTTTACAAGATTTTACTTTTACTAATCTTATATCTGTATCTTATATATTCTGCTATATAAATTAGAAATTGTATATTGATTGAATAAACAATAAACCAACAAACCAATATTAAATGGAATAAGAAATAAAATCGCGATTTACAATAAATGAAATAAAAAATAAAATTAAAATTTATTGCAAAATATTTCTAGAAAAATGATATTAATTTGAATGTTATAGTAAACTGTTGAAAACAATAGCTGCCAATTTTATTATTATAAATTTATTGCTTAATTATTTATCACTTCAAGATTTCAATTACATTATTTGATTTAATTATTCAATTTAATTTGCGTTTAATTCAATGTGTACGAAGAACGGATATTCGAGTTCTCCCCCGAACGACCGGAAGTGCGTCAGTTCGCGCGTCATAAAACACGCAATAGTGAGAGGGTTGCCGAAATGTTCGCTCGCGCGTGAGGAAGCGCGCGACTTTAATTGCAGGAAAATACGATTCTGAAAACAAATGTTCGCTCGGGCGTCATGTTATTTGCGTCCCAACGAAACAAAACTCGTAGGCTACACTAATGCAAACTATATTTGGCTACACATAAAATGAGATTTTCACATAGAAAGTTTTCTCGAATGTAATTGCATTTAATTAAAGAAAATCCAGTCCGATCCATTTTCTAAAAAGATATTAAAAAATCTACATAAAAACCTGTTTTTTAAATTTCCCGATTGTATATTTCTATTTTCATCTTTGAGCATTCTAATTCAAATCTATTCAAGATTTTGGGAAATTTTTATGCGAGTTATCAACAATAAATGTAGATTTGAAGTAAAAAACAAAATTTTCAGACAAATAGTAGACAATTTAGTCTACATAGAAATCGTACAATCGTTCCAAAAACTATATGTATGGTTTACAAGATCGAATTCTGTCTGTATCTGTTAATGTAATGACCGGCGATAGCTTGTCCCTGCATACTGATAACCATGAGATAGAAGCAAAATTTGGTATTTTTCAAGGAGTGCTATCAGAGGAAATACCAGACTATTATCGCAAGTAAAAAAAACAACGAAAATCGTAAACTTGAAAACTGGAAAGTGAATTTGTATATTTAAAAATAAAATATAAAATTATCTTTAGTTTAATTCACGAGAAACATTGTTTGTTGCTAGTCCTAACCCTCAGTCTTAAGCACACGTTTTTCGACACCTTTACAGCTGGGGTCGTTCATGTTTGAATTTATTTTCCATTATTTTTACAAATATAGAAAAATTCTTTAATGACTTGCATGCACTCAAACACTTTTAAGAAATATTTGTATAATTTTTTTTTTAATTGTACACAGAAAGAACAATTTTGCTAAAATGCAGAAAATAATTACATTAATTATATTGAACTATTTAAAAAATTGTATCAGATGTTTAATTTGGTTCTTAGAATGTCAAAACTGTTTGCAACAAGAAAATCATGTTCGCTTACGTTTATCACTTACTCTTTCAAAAAACAAAATTTTTCTAATATTATGACATCTGAAATTGCTAAGCGTGATCATGTGCATTCCTAAGAGATACATCATTCTCTGTTCGCTGATGCAGTAAGTACTGAGGTCATCGCTAATTATTGGTTTGAAATCACCGGAGTCGGGCGAGGCCTATGCCGAAAATCGATATGTCTTTTGTCATTAAGACACGACGCAGACCTACGACGTCGGCAGGAAGTATCCTGTTACATGACGTATTTACGACTGCTATGCCTGCAGAACACGACCGTATGTCGGTTGCGATCCTTGTCACGTTGCAAAGGAAATTCGTCCTCGTGAGAGACCCGGCGAGGAGAACGAACGACGGAGGACACGGCGGGAGCTACCCTCTTGCGCCTTCGAGAGTGCCTGTTTCACAAATGTTTATAGCACTCAACGTCGCGAACGTAGTAGTTCCAGGCGTACACAAAAATCTCGGAAGATATTTTCCTTTTTTTTTTCCTGCTCTTTCTCGTAAACGGAGCTATATCCGGACGGCGACGCGACGCAACGATGCAACGCGACGCGCGCACTATAAATCGTACCGCCCTTGAGAGAAAGAGAGTTCGATACCGGCAACGAAGAGACCGGTGAGAGTGGAAATTAAACATTCGCTCGTGCGTCGCTCTGTTTGCTTTACCGCGAGGCGAAGCTTTCGTCAGAAACGGAAGTCTTCAGAGAACGGTTTTTCTCGTTTTGTTAACAATTGAAGAGAACGGAGAAACGCGTAATAAAATCGCGCGCTTTCTTCGGGCTGCAGGTACACTGAGAGAAATGTTTTGTAAAGTCAACCAAAGTTTGGTTGATTAGTGAAAATCAAATGAATTTTATAGTGATAGTTACTAAATATATAGTTGTTTTGACCAAACAATTTGTAGTCTTAACCAAATAATTATTTTCATACAACAAATTACGAAAAGTTTTTGGTTTTTTTGTTAAAATGTAACAAAGTTTTTGGTACCAGTAACTATAAAATTCATTTGATCACTATATTACCAAACGATTTCTCTCAATGTACCAAAATATGCGTACCATATGTTTCCATTGATTCATTCGATACAGAGCAAAAACCCTGCTCCAGATTTTGTGTCATTTAATAAACCTTGTCTCAATAAAACTTTAATCTAGTATTCGATTTGACTAATATTAATTTCTCCTCAAAATCATCAAGAATGTCAAGATTTGCGAAAGGAAACGCGCAACTTTTAAACAAAAACTTAGAAAAGATGTCTCGAAAACTCACTCGTGCGGCAAGGCGAGTATTCCTGCGAGTCGTTGAAGTTATTAGCGACGACCCAGCATGTGCCCACTGGCTCTCTTCTGTTGCCTGCCGTCGATTCCTTGTTCCACCTATTGTCATCGGGATCGTACTTGGGCTGCGACACCGAGAACCAGATGTACCTGGGCGCGCATGCCTGCGAACATAAAACAGAGATTACGCCGCTATTAACGACTCGAGCACTCGGTCGCCTTTATCACGGGGACGCGATCGTTTGTACTTTCTAACGATCGCTTCGATCGCAATTAAAACACGCGCCGGCTGCCGCCGATTCCTGCCGGTCGTTAAAAACGTTTACGCGCCGGGAAGAAAAGAGAACGCGCGTACGACGAACCTGAGGCCGCACGTACGGCATGTTTATAGTCGCACCTATACCTACGACGTGACGGCATCACCGTCGACAAATCGCGCATTAAGGCTCGATTCTCACCTCGCATTTAACGCTCAACTGTGCTGGAGTAGCGGTATAAATCGCAGGAAATAGATTTCTGCCGTACATAACCGCGTTTCACAATTATCTCTCGGCGTGACCGCAAGATTTTAGAATCTCTCCTCTTTGTAAAAGTCGTAAAGGAGGCTGCGATAAATTAGGTGGGATTTACGTTAATTAGTTTCGCATATCTTTCCGTTTCTGACAATGGGGAAAATATGACTGTGTCGCCGTTCTGCCTAACGGCTCATTTAACGATAAATGTACCGCAGGAATACGGACGTGTTTAGTAACCGCGGGAGGCACATTGCGCAATCCGCACGGATCATTGCCGCATTTAGAAGTGTACGGCGCTTTCCGCAATATTACAGGCGTATTTACATACGTGCGGCTCGCGCACTTCGATGATTCCTTAAAGGTAAAGACTCCTTTCTGCTGCATAATTTTCGCTGTCGTTAAACATTATGCATTACCAGACATTCTATTATTGCAGGCAGGTACCATTAATACTAAATTCATGCCTTGGGCATTCTCCCATAAGTACGCCTCACATGGGCAACCTGTAATTTGATTCCATTCCGGTAATGCACGAATGATCTTACAAACATATACCCCTGTTGTACATGGAGTTCCTGCAGAACGGATGTCCTTTCAGTCAAAAAACGTTACGTCAAGCGCAACGTTTTAGCGGAAAATTAATGAGAATTCCTGTCTCCTAATCATCGTAATTTTAAATCAAGCTTTAAAAAACTTCAGATCTATACAGGTACAATGATTGAACTCGACTCTCATACACATCAAAAAAATCGAAGTTGTGACATAAACTAACTAACGGCTCAAGGTTGAAGTAATTTTTCTTGCACCGAGAGAAATCGTTTGGTAGTATAGTGATCAAATAAATTTTATAGTTACTGGTACCAAAAACTTTGTTACACTTAACAAAAAAATCAAAAACTTTTTGTAATTTGTTGTATGAAAATAATTATTTGGTTAAGACTACAAATTGTTTGGTCAAAGTCAAAACAACTATATATTTAGTAACTATCACTATAAAATTTATTTGATCACTAATCAATCAAACTTTGGTTGATTTTACAAAACATTTCTCTCAGTGTGATTTGATTTCTGGTGCCTGTAGTCGAAAGTAAGCGAGTCATGCGAATGGTTGTGAAAAATTGCTCGACAGAATTTCAAGCAGGATCTTATCGCTCATGTCCTTTTGGCGACGGACCGGTCCGAAGTTACGGGTACAGAGACCGTTTCGTTTAGACGGGCGAGCTCTCTCACGCACAATGATCGTCGCATTACGTCAATCTGTACTTGGCCAACCAACCAGAAGCAGCTGATGGCCTTAATAACCCGGCGTAACGTAACGTGCGAGCGTATAACGACGGTATTTATGCCCGATGCCTCAGGTCTACATCGTAAATCTCTCGAAATACGCGCGATCAGCCCCGGCAACTTATCGCGAGGCGCAATGCACATCAGTGCGGTTAATTTGTTGAAATCATGGGGCAACTGGCGGTCGCATTCTCCGAGTGCTACCGGGTGTAGCTTCATCGGGAAAATAAAGAACCGCGTTGTACGTACGTACCACTTGCTAACAATCTAATGTCTCTCAAGGCTGCCAGTACGCACGGCACAAAGAAGTTGTACAACCTTTTTATCATTGCGAGACATTCCAGAGTGTTAAGGAAATGTCACACTTTTTCACATTTCTGCATTATTACACGGTTATAACGGAGATGATAAAATTTCAACTCTTCGTCTAAAGATCTCTTGGAGACCGTTGCGTTTGCTTCAGAAATAGCGCGGTAGCTTTTCGCGCGAGTTGCATAATTTGTCGCCAGCCAACATTTTAACCGTTTTTCAAGGCCGCCTGTGTAAATGAGCCTTAACAAGGCGCACGCTGATTCCGCATGCACGAGGATCGCGTGAACAACACCGAGCTCTTTAGCGGAATGAGATTATACCGGGCGTAACCCCTCGCGCGGAGCTATGCAATCACGCAACCATGCATTATTAATTGCGGGCCAATTAAGGCACATTACAACGGTGCGTCATTATTCGCATCCCTCTTGGAGGGATTGCCGCGGCCCAACCTCAATCGAAAATTACGAAAGGATTCTTCTCCACCTTGATTAAGTCGTTCCCCAGTGAAAGCGTAATCACGACGGTGATGGATCCGCGGTACTCGAGTTTATCAGAAAGAGATCGCCCTTAATGACGATCCGTTTTGTTTCAAGCGGACTAATTAGAAGAAATCAAGGACGGTAACTGTAGTTAAACGACGCGTTATTACCGGCGTATCTCAAAATTCGTGAACGAGCCATTCGGGGAGGTACCCGAACTGATTGTTCCGCGAAAGTTTTTGTTCGCGTTGGCAGAGCACAGCTTTTGAAACGATGCCGGTCGGCGTAACGCAGGCCGATTGAATGTAATGATCGTCACGCTGCTGGTCCGCCTATCGACGATCGTCGAAGAGGAAAGACGAAGGACGCACGAGAAAAAGAAGACGACGCGTCGAAGTGCCGCAATTTATCCATTGCGCCAGTTTAGTTCAATCACTCGAGTCCGCTCTAGTACGCGCGATCTGTCCGTTTGTGCACGCCGAAATCGTTCATTGCAGTTCGCCGATACGGGTCTTTGATAGATCTGAGCTGCCGACAAAATTAATGTATTATTTCGCACAATTTAAGGAATTTGATAGAAGAGAAACAGAAAAACAAGTTTTTCATGAGAAATTTTTTATTTTATTTTAAATATTAAGGAAGTATTTTCGCTTTTTAGTTAAAAAAATCAATTTTTGACATTTTTTTATATTATTTATAAAATAAAAAATGTCAAAAATTGATTTTTTTATATTATTTATTTTTGACATTATTTATAATAGTTTGAACCTTGAGAAAAAAAGCAGATTAAAGGGAAGAGGTTTGCAAAAGCTTTTATTAACGTATGAATTATTTGCAAAATTTTAAACATGTTTATTTTCAAATAATTCAACAAATGTATTAAATTTTAAGTTTATAGCTTTTACACGTTTTAAAAAAAATTCCTAAAAAAGATATAAAACTGGTAAAGTGGGAATACTCCTTTAATCTCATATCAATAGATTGAAAAAAAAAGAAGAAAGTAAAAGAGTCTTTGTTTAATGCATTAGATAGCAACACTTAGATTAAAGTATTGCTATCTAATGCACTAAACAAAGACTCTTTTACTTTCTTCTTTTTTTTTTCAATCTATGCACTGTGCGTTCATTAAACAATAAGACTATTCTTCATGCGTTAGAATATACTACGATTTTGCTCAGTGTGAAAATGAAAACTATTCTCTCAGCGTCAGAAACTCTGCCTTAGCAGATATTCTGTCTTCGACATTCCATCGATATATCGACATACTGATGAGAATGCATGCTGTTAGGAGTCCTAAAATCTTTCTTTGCTCACGTACGACTAAAAGCACAATAACTGGAAGTAAAAAATTGCTGGACATAATAAATTCACGATCACGCAAGGTGGAACTAAACGTCGATCTACAGGGCTCCAATTTTGAAAATGATGCGAGAATGTATGATTCGCACTAAGTGCAAAGAATTCACGGTTCACAGGAGAGAACAGAAGAATCTAAATGCTGACGGTACGCCACTGAAGACGAGCCTTTGACTGGTAGGACTGCTCGACCTCACGCCTTTTGCGCAACCAAATCGCCGTGAACAAACACTGCTAATAGCCGGAAATTAGTTCCGTGAAACCCGACCGTATATTTAGGGCAACGATTAAATACAACCGCGAGAAATTAGGAGAAACGTTACGGAGTCACGCGATAAATGTCGATTAAAATTTATAGAACGGCTAAAAGAAATAACCAAAAGATATTTTTGTAATATTCCTTACAGTAAAATTAAATCGCTTTAGGCAAAATATTTTGTAAAGATTAAATAACAACGTGAATAATTTCACGACAAAAAATATTGAAAAGTTCATAATATTTAATTTTCAAGTCGTCGTTCTTATGATAAAACGGTGCATGACGAAGATTACGCAGGAATTAATTCTGCAAAATAATTAAACATCGGCAGCACAATAGTAGTGCATCAGACAATGAGACTGCGGTGGTGGTGATTCGATGAGGAACCTACGTGGCGAAATTTCGAAGGTGTGGCCGACTCGCGACTTGCGCTTCATTAAGGAGCGCGGAAGAATTTAAGGGACGATGTGTGGTATGTGTACGTGCGCTTTCAAACAAGAGTTTCGTGCGGCAGGAAGCTCGCGGCAATGAAATTGCCCCGACGAAAGTAACGTGCGTCTAATTGTAAGAGAACGGGAGGAAGGGAATAATAATATCCGTCTGCCGCGCTCGCGTTCCGCCTCGCCTCGCTCGCTTTTCTTCTCCGATTGCACGCGCACGATCTACTCTTCATTAAAAAGGACCACTTGAGCTTAAAGATGGTTAATGACACGGTACCTTTAATGTCTTCACTCGACCGCTCATCCTCATCTTTTACCGACGGCAACGCGGCTTTTTCCTCGTCGACCCAAGTACGAAACGCCCTTAAACAGACCGTTAAAGTGAACGAGCTCCCTCTTCGCCTGATCCTCTCTTCGACCAAACGGCACAAAAGTCTTACGTTTAAGAAACGCTCAGAAACATCTAAAAGATCAGGAGGGTCTCTTAGAGAAACGTATTCCAGACGTTCGCGCTGTGCTTCAAGAAATCCCCGTTGAAAATCGCACATTGGCGTTTTCGGATTTCTTCCCTTGCATCCACTAGAGTTTCATTTCTGTTACAGGGCAAGTGCATTACGGATACAACGCGCGAAAATGGCGGGACATTATTGTAATCTGCAACATCGTTTCGCTTGGCCGAGCAAGATCTTTCCGTGCTCGATGCACTTATTAGAACGCACGTTGGGACCGTGGCGCCGACAACGGTTATCCGGATGCACACGTGCGTAACACGTTTTGAACAATAAAGGTCGAACGTGAAAAGAATAGGACGACCGTGCAGGATTGAATGTCCTCGAGTCGTAAAGTTTAAGAACCATAAAGGATACTTTACCAGGTTCAACTTTGCGAATAAACGGGCAGCAATCTATTCTCGACTTGAGCAACGTACACTGAGAAATTGTTTGATAGAATAGATCAAATGAATTTTATAGTTACTGGTACCAAAAACTTAGTTACATTTAACAAAACTTTTTGTAATTTTAAAGTATAATTCAAGCTCTATTTATGCAAACGCAATATTAAGTCTAAACAGGTCAATCAAGAGCAATAAATTTAGTTGTCAAAGATTAGATATATAATCGTCACCTAGTGTACAATAAACATAAGATATATAATTATCACTCAATGTACAATAAACATATAGACGTTTTGAGCTTACTTGTCCCTTCTCAACATAAATAAAGACAAATTACACCTTCATAGGTTCAAAAACGGAGAAGACTACATCTGTCAATCTTTAAATCTAATGAAAAAGCGCAAACGCAAGCGTGAATATAACGAAGCTCCTATTCATTAACATCTTCGATATCGCATCCTCCCCCATCGTAGTGTATAGAGATGCCATGGTGTTATTGATCAGAAATCAATTAATTAGTGGATAGTAACCTCGTAAAGTGAAACAGTAATCCTAATGAAAACACTCTGCTGTCAGAACGGATGGACTTAAACATCTGATCAACTTGGTTTAAAACTTACGTGAAATACGTTATGTAAATGATATAATCTCAATTTCATGGTCAGATTGACAGATGTAGTCTTCTCCGTTTTTGAACCTATGAAGGTGGATAATTATATACCTTATATTTATTGTACACTAGGTGACAATTATATATCTAATCTTTGACAACTAAATTTATTGTTTTTGTAATTTGTTGTATGAAAATAATTATTTGGTTAACCCTTAAACACACTAGAGGATCTGGGAGACCTTCCTGAAAAAACTTTACTTCCGTGTCATTTTATTTTAGTTGAACAGTTAGTTAATCATATCGGTCGATAGGGGAGACTTCAAACTTTTTTTCCACCTAGCCCGAATCTTCTTTCTCATTCCGTCTTCACACAGCAAGCGATCGAATTTTAGGAGGATTTCCAGCAATGTGTTTAAGGGTTGAGGCTACAAATTGTTTGGTCAAAACAACTATATATTTAGTAACTATCACTATAAAATTCATTTGAGCACTATTCAACCAAACTTTGGTTGATTTTATCAAACCTTTCTCTCAGTGTAAACAGCGATCTTCTCCATCTTCTCGAAGTCGCATCGATTGGTTATTAATTATTAATCGAATGTCAAATGAAAATCACTCGGAAATTTTTATATTTTTGTACATCAGATTTTGATCTTCGTTCCTTGCAAAAGCGCAAGGATTTCTTTGGAAATAATTTAGAAAATTTAGAATACCTTCGGTCCGTAATAAAAATACACGTGTTTCGTGAGAAGCACTCGCATAATAAGATGAAAAAGCTTCGTTTACTGGTTCCCATGAAGAGGCAACCGTCGCGATCTACTCACAAATTAAGAGACTTTTTTTTTACGCTGACACGAGTACCGATACGCGCCACTAAGCTTTATCTGCGGTCGATCGATAAATCTGACGAAGAAAAGAGGGTTCGACGGGCATCGTTTCGACGGGGCGCCTCGGCGGAAACGAAAGTTATTTTGAGGGCTTGAACGAGGTCATCTCGGGTCGAATACACGCAACGCCGCTCGCTCGAATAGATCGAACGGCGTTTTCAACCGGTTGACAGTCCGCTTAAAGGGCAGACTCGTATTCTGTGAATCGCCGCGAATATAATTCTCTGTGTCGGCTTTTTTTTTCGGGCCCGATCAGGCTCGACGGATTACAAGAATAAGCTGACGATGCAATATTTCCACTTGGCTTGTCTTGTCATGCGTCTTATATTCATTCGTTTCTTGGATACCTCGTATCTTCATTGTACGCATACGAAACGTGCGTACATTAGAAAGAGACAAATACTTAGCAAAATTACAGGAAACGTATTTGAAATTCTTGCAGCGCGAAACTCCGTGTTTACACAAATAATGGAGTCATGCTCTCACGGTTCCCGACCTGCGACTTAGTTTGTCGTAATGTTAACGCGACGTATATTCGCGTATTCCTTTCGCTCGAGTTGGGGGAACGCATAAGTGGCTACCGGGAAGACATACCCGGAACTCGGCGAACAGTAAAGCACATGGAAAGTGGCACGTAAAAACGAAACAACGGGCAAAAGCCGATTTTATTCGGGCGAAACGGCCTGGTAATGGCCGGTCATAAAACGTCGTGCGCTACTCGTCTCCTGTAAAACTCTAAGATATTTTTGTTTATCCTGAATTAAATTAACGACACAACGAAGCGAGAATCGTCGGCGTAACCGCGAAGAAAAAGCGCTAACACTCGCGGACATTTCTTGACGAGTTGATGGCGACATTAAATCGTGAATAAGCGCGCATTTAAGTACCAAAATTAGCTTGCTCGAAAAAACACTCAATAATTTAAACGTTCAAGATTTCTTTGGTATATAAATATGTACATTTTAGAGGCTATTAAACTCATCTTCATTAATTTCTTATATTATTACATCTATCGTTGCAATAATGTCATCATTGAAGAATTATATAATTATTCTTCAATTATTATTAACATTACATTTTTTATCGATTTACTTGGCAAAGTTTATTTAACTCTGTCGCAAACTTCTGTAGATACAATTTAACTTTATCTTTGCCGCTAAAGAGTCGCTTGAGCATACTCCGTGTTCGTATAAAAGGATTAGTGAAACGAAAAGGTGACCACCGCTTTTGGAAACACGAATAAATTATCCGGAAATGTATGAATGGGCTGTTTCGCCTGAATTTGCTCGGCTCCCGTAGGAACACATCCTTCACCTGACTCCCGGCTTTTTGTCGCGGGGAAACGGCTCTCGCGAGGGACAGGATAACAGAGTAGCGGCGGTTTATTTACGTGATGGAAGGTGGAGTCTAGAAGACGGAGGTGGTTTTGCGCGAGCACATCGCCTTAGTTTCGAGGTTGACTCACTTCGTGGTCAGTGAGTCACAACATTATTTATACATCATGCGGTCGCAGTGCGGTCCAGCCGCGGGATCGCGGCCAGGCGCCTCGGATTGTTCATCCAAGATTTACCTGCTTAAAGAGGATTTGTCAATCGGTCGACGGCTCACCGCCTACAGAACTTGAAAATAAGATACGATTTCATTAGTATCACGATTTCAACGACGTGAACACGTATACAAGTTGGTATATTACTATTAAATTCCACGACAGTCTTCTGTGTTTAAAAGATATATATACATCTTTCCTATTTCAATACGCATATGAGTGCATAATAAAAGTAAAAAATTTCAGAAGAAATAACACTAGTACTATCAGACAGAGATAAAAATATGAAATTGTTATATACAGATGAGAGAAGTTCACCCTCTCAAAATCATGATAGTTGTGGAGCAATATGGAAAATTTTACTACTTAAAAGAACTTTACTATAATTTTAACCCTTAAACACACTAGAGGGTCTGGGAGACCTTCCTGAAAAAACTTTACTTCCGTGACATTTTATTTTATTTGAGTTGAATGAAGTTAGTCAATCATACACTGAGAGAAAAAATTGTAGTGGTGACAACTATAAGGGGACAACCATACCAATTTTGTTAATATAA
>QKQZ01001408.1:0-11653 GCA_003595255.1 Solenopsis fugax | reverse complement strand
GCCGCGGAGATTCCGACGACGGACGACGACGGTGTGTCTGGTACACGCCGCGTCGCCGCACGAACGGATAATCGTCGGGCCCGCTACGTTATAAACCGTTCCATGATTTATCACTGGATTTTCTATGGGAAGGCTCGCGTCGCTGGTACACGCGCGCGCGCGCGCGCTCGGAGATACGGTGTCGACAGATGTCGACATACTTCCCGGTCGCAGACGTCGAATATATCTTTCGATCGCGCCGCATGCGGAATTATTCCACTTTCGAGTTGCGGTAAAGCACCACCTCCCGTGCCGAAGGAAAAACGAGGTGAGTCAGATCCCTCGTCTCTAATTTTCCAGACACTTAACGCACGCGTAATGGAGGCACTGATGCGCCCCAGCATGCCAGTTAACGAATTCCTGAATACAATTGGCTAGTCGCAGAATTGTATTGCACAATCGCGTGGTTTCGTATTCTATCGCAATATGTAGTGCACAATCGAGCGAAATACGATACAGCGTTTCGCGTCAATGTGTTGCGGCGGATCGCGATGAATAGCGTAATTGCACACAATTAGCACGGTGGGGATATATATAAGTCCATTCAGTATTATGCAACGATGTTTCTTGATGATCTTGTACGATCATCAGACGCTCACAGAATCGCCGTAAGACGCGCGAAACGCGCGTCTACCGCGACCGGTTAATTCTCTGCAGTGTACGCACTGTAAAGTGAATTTAATAGAGCCACCGTTATACAACGAATCCGACCGGTATTTTAAAACCGTATGGAAGCGGAATCCGCATAATGGTGGAAACCTTTTGCGGACTCGTCGAGAGCGGGATTTTCCGGTGAGAACGTCGTTAAGCACTCGCGAGAGCCGTCGACATGGCAGCCCAATGTTTGCGGAGCCTGAGGAAGAATTGTGGGTCGACCCGCGCGTACACGCACGTGTGTTACACATACCCAGAAACGGGGTTGCATTTACAAAGTTGCGTCTACGCGCTTTCCACACAAGTGGCGAAGACAAGCATCGGAGATGTGCGTTCACACGGATTTTATTCTCTTATGTAGACCAGACCACGTAAACCGTGTGGAAAAAAATGTCGCTTCTTATCTCGATATCGACTTCTTGGAATATAGAGAATTCTGGAGATATAAAATTGGAGCAAACGATCGCCATCGACCTTCTACATTACAATCAGGGATTAGATAACATCGAGTGATCGAGAGATAATGAGTGATGTAACGACGACAGACTGAAAATAGTGTCAACTGCATGCAACTTCTGAGACTAATAAAGTTAAACATATATATATATATATATATGTATATATATATATACATACAAAATTGTATATTACACACAGAAAAATAATTAATAGTATCAAATTAAAACTAATATATTCTATTTAACAATCAGTGTTTCATATATAATAAACAAATTGTATTCTTGTTTATATGTAATTTAATTTTCTTAAAAGAATTTGATAATTTAAATTTCATTAAAATATATTTTTATTTGAATGTTATGATAGTCTAAAGAGAACAATATAATTGTTTGGATAATAATAGTATTACAAAATTCTAATTCTTGAAGTTACTGATATTTTCTATGCGATATTTTTTCCTCTTAACCCATGAAAATTATTAGTGAATATAATAAAAATATATTTTCGTAAAACAAAATTCTTCATGTAAGCAAGTATACAGGGTGTCTATAGTCTGTCCCCAGTCCCAATATTTCGGAAACTATTCAAAATTATGAAAAATCACTAAATACATGTTTGATCATTTCGAGGGACTACTTTATACCATCAACTTTTTTAAAAGACATCTCAATTTTCGAACACGTATTTCATGGTTTTTCATAATTTTAAATCGTTTCCGAAGTATAGATGGTGGAAATAGGTTTTACGGACACCCTGTATAATTTCATTTCAATATTTAACATTTCGATAATAAAGATATTTTTAAAACAAGAACATTCTTTTTTAAACTAATAATTCATCTTATTATTCTATGCGTTAATAAAAATATTAAGTTGCCAAAAAATAAAAATTTTTTTAAATAGAGAACTTATTCGATCGATAATGTGAAAATACAATATAAATGAAATGCCTTTAACGGTAGCTGGATCTTTGTGCTTATATTTTAGAAATTTAAGAAAAAATTTATAAAATAAAAAATAACTTAAAAAATTTTAATGTAAGATATTTTACATTGCATATCAAGATATGACAGAATAAAGTATAAAATATTTCATAAAGTAATAATTTTTTGATAATTCTATTTCAGTACTTTTTTATACAGTGTAATTAGCAGAATCATATTATATAAAAAAAAATTATATAATTTCATTTAAAAAATGGCGATGACTTTCATGTAACTTTGAAAATATATTCTTTCAAAAATTAGTTTTATTCTATTATTTATCTTCTTTCAAATCATACAACTTTTATTTAAAACATTTTTTTGGAGAAGGCATAGGAAAAAAGACATTGAAGATGACCCATTCTGTATACACAGTTTGATTTATATTTTTTTCCAAAGCAGATGTTGAGAATAAATAAAAGGGTGCGTCTTTTAATTGTTACAAAAATTTAATCAATAATAGTTCGAGGAATAATTTTCAGAAAACATATTCGACGAAGGAATATTAACTTTCGACTTGAATTCGATCTCATTGCGCATTACAACCGAATGTCAAATTGCATCGACGGCGTGGAATGCGAATGCGTCGGATCGCAGGATTCCTTTCACCGATCGGTATGTTAATTTTTCGCGATATTTAAATAACGCGCCGCCGCTCTCGGAACGGAACAGAGTAGAACCGGTACTGTTCGCGGCGCAAGAGTGAATCGTGTCAAGGCACGAATGCAAATTTCACGACAGCCGGAACGAGTATCGATCGCGTGCAATTATAGCGCGGATATATATTTCTCTTGCCTAATGCCTCTCTACATTGCTTGATAACGTCCTTGCTGTTATCTCTGACTTTAATCGGACTGATAAAAATATCGTGATCTCAAACAAAAGTTGTTAATAAGATACTCTGAATAAATTACTCAGAAACATATTATTTCCACTGTATAAACACCGTGTTTCAACGGCACGAATAATTTTCCTCTTAAACACGTCGACATCGACGCAACAAATCTGTTATTTACATATTCCCTCAAGAATTAATTATTTACATTTATCAGTTAATGCAACCAGTTATTAACTATTATATTATTAATTGGTTCAATTTTAGATACGCTCATTAAGTAGAACCAAACCATTTGCTCCTCCCTTTTAAAATGAAATGATTTTATCAAAAATCCAAAAAATATTTTGTTATGTAAATCAGATACGCTCTATCAAATGGTGATCGATACTTTCAACTTCTGGTTTTATTTAGAAATGGACTATCCGAAAGTTTTCTAAATGTAACATGTACTTTTTATTGCAAATTCTGATTAAACACAAAAAAATAAGAAACTTGTCTTAAACATTTTTTCTAAAAGCCTTCATTAAGATTAAAATGATCTTAGAAGTAAATGTGATGAAAAAAAATAAACTTAAATAGAAGATTAATAGAGTATATTTTTAGAAAAAAATGTTTGAGGCAAAAGTTTTTTTCGTGTAATCCGAATGTGCAATAAAAAGTACTACGTTCTCTTTATTTTAAAAAGGATGTACGGATAGTCTGATTATTTTGTATATTTACGCAAAAATCTCAGCTAATGAAACTAACTTGTATAAAGGAATAGGAAAATTGATAAACTATCGTTATCACCGGCAATAGAATGAACATCATATCACCAAGACAATTTTTTCTAGCACAAGTGATTTCTCGGCTCGATAACACAATTATCAGATGTTCAAACCTGCTGGCACCATTTTTCTATGCTAGAATGAAATCTTGCACTACGTTACAGCTGTCAAATACGTGGAGGAAGAATTTCTGTCGTAAAAGATGGACCTTGAACTACAAAGCGTGGACTTATCTCTAGTTGGCGGTGAGTGAAAGATAGATTATTACAGTCCATAACCACGTTTGAACGATAACGTCGAAGTTCGTCAAGAACGTCCCACGAGGATTCCTGAGACGTTACTCATGGTGATGAAAACGCGTATTCACATCGAGTATCTATTTCGCTCCATGTATAATATTTCAATGTTAATCCGACCATCTATTCATTCTATTCAATTCACTCAGTTCGTGTAATTAAATTTAAATATATGACTCAACCTACCCTATCTGGATGCGACTTTTCTTATTTACAAAATTATTGTTCGCAAAAAAGAAACAAGTATGTACAGATAAAATGTAATTTCAATATTAAATTTTTTAGAAAAATATAATAAAATCGAAAAAAGAAAATATCCTTTTTTAACAAAAAAAAAAAAGAAGCTTAACGCTGAGATACACAGAAAAAAATTAATATCAAATCAACAATTCATTGTTTCATATATAAGCAAGAATAAAATCTTTTCGATAATCTTGATCAGACATAATTTGCTTATATGAAGAAACAAAATTTCTTTATGTTAGCAAATTATGTCCGTTTGAGATTATAAATACTTCCAAGGAGATTTTATATTCTTGCTTATATATTCTTGCTTATATATGAAACAATGAATTGTTAATTTGATACTCATTTTTTTCTGCGTATACACATCGACTCGTGAGACTCAAAATAAACCCCACGTCTCCATGTCCTGAGAGGGTCCAAGAGGGTATCTCAAAGGATCGATATATATATTTTTAAAACACCATGCATTCAGAGTGCATCTGCGGCAGCCAGATAACGCGTGGGCCATGTTGATGAAAAGGCATTTCCTCTTCTGCAACCGTGGCTGCTGCAGGCTTGGCCGGCGCATCGTCAAGGATTAACCGCCGATAAAATCACATCCGCGCACGGCGTATAATTTTTATACGCTGAAGTAGAGGCAGTCATAATCCATCCTATCCCCGTCCCGCTCGGTCGACCGGCCGGGCCGGCCGGCATTTAACGACGATATATCACGCGTCGCTTATAACGCGTGCACGCGCACGTGTGCACGCACTTCAGACTCGACGATCCAGTTTCACGAGGGGTGCAACGTACTTAAGACAGGATGGGGAGAAAAAAAGGGAGGGAGAAAAAGAAAGAGCGCCCTATTTTCAAACCGATATTCACTGGTGTACATAAGCACGCATACGTATATGTACATACATCGTTTCAGCGCAAACACGCGTATACATTTACGCACGTGTGTTGCGGTAAAACCGCAAAAACTGTTTTTCCTCGGCGGCGCAATCCCTCTCGCCCTCCCTCTCAGGCGGGGGAGAAGCGGCCGCTGGCGCCAACGCTAATGCGGCGCTTACTCCTCTGGAATGCAACTATGTCGCGACCGGGAATGCACACGCGTGCCGCACGCATCACCCGCGCCGCCCAATGATAAATCTAAAAACGAGCCGACGGCGACGGCGACGGCGACGCGACGAAAGACGAGCGTCGCAAACGTCACTTTTATTATACCCATTGTTGTGTGTGTGTGTGTGTGTGTGTGTGTGTGTGTGTGTGTGTGTGTGTGTGTGTGTGTGTGTGTGTGTGTGTGTGTGTGTGTGTGTGTGTGTGTGTGTGTGTGTGTGTGTGTGTGTGTGTGTGTGTGTGTGTGTGTGTGTGTGTGTGTGTGTGTGTGTGTGTGTGTGTGTGTGTGTGTGTGTGTGTGTGTGTGTGTGTGTGTGTGTGTGTGTGTGTGTGTGTGTGTGTGTGTGTGTGTGTGTGTGTGTGTGTGTGTGTGTGTGTGTGTGTGTGTGTGTGTGTGTGTGTGTGTGTGTGTGTGTGTGTGTGTGTGTGTGTGTGTGTGTGTGTGTGTGTGTGTGTGTGTGTGTGTGTGTGTGTGTGTGTGTGTGTGTGTGTGTGTGTGTGTGTGTGTGTGTGTGTGTGTGTGTGTGTGTGTGTGTGTGTGTGTGTGTGTGTGTGTGATTAACCGTTATATATATACACACACACACACACACACAATAAGAACAAGTAATAATATTCATGAAGCACTTACAATTATCAAAATTAAATTTTCAAAGAGTCACTTGTGCCTTCACTGAAAAAAGGCTGGTTATAACTATTAAATGTATAGTGAAATAATATCAATTAAATATTTGGTCAATGTAATCAAAAATAATTTTACTTTTTTATAAATACAAATTAATCGATAATGCTTTTTACGGGCGAAGCTAGATCTTAGTGCTTAGTTTATTTGTGTATACCCATTAAAATTCACGAAACTGCGCGCCGAATTGTTTTTTCAGACATAACACAGATCTAATGAATAAGAATAAGTATATAATATCACGTTTTATTAAATTAAATTCAATTTAATAATGATTGATGCTAACATGCATCTAAATATTAACCCTTTTCTAAGATCTAGCTTCGACCGTAAAAGGCATTATCGATTAATTTGTATTTATACATCATCAGTCGAATATTTCTGTATTTTACTTTTTCAAATATTTAGTAACTTATACCAGATTTGATAATACTTACTAAACATTTAGTAAAATAAAATTATTTTTGATTATATTGACAAAATATTTAATTGATACTATTTCACTATTTCACATTTGGTAGTTATAACCACTTTTTTTCAGTGTTGTTCTTTGACAACGCACACTGAAAAAAGAATTTAGTAATAACAATCAAGCTTTAGTGAAATAAATTTAATTAAATGATTCATTAATATTATTAATATTTAATAATTATATTAATAGTAACCAAATATGTTAATAGTAGCAAATTGATTACTAAATATTGTTAAACATTTGGTTATATTAACCGAACATTTAATTGAAATTACTTCACCAAAGCTCGATTATTATTACCAAACTTCTTTTCACTTGTGTTAAAGGATATTTTACTTGTTAATAAGGAGAAGAAAAATTGCGCTCTTACACAGTTGAACAAGATCAGGGCATGCAGTTCTTGTTACATTTCGCGCACGGTAAGTGCCCGAAAAAATTCAAGGTCGGCAGCAAACGGGGTAATTCGCTCCGCTCCTCCACGGCGTGTCCTCGCGAGACGGGGCTCTACCGCAAGATCCTCGCTTCTTGTTCGCACGGAAAAAGACGGAGACCAGACGAAAGCGAAGAGTAGCGGCAACAACAACAGCAACGGATAACAGTGACGCAGCCGTGCGTTGTTTAGTCACCAAACAGGGTATCCAATTAAAATACCGAACGACGAGAATAAACTGATGGCTCTAAAAATAGCGCGGGCCGTCCGTTCTCCGTTAGACCCGCACGCACATGACGCACTCGACGACGCGACGCATCCGGGGGCCTTTTTGTCAACGTGACGTTATAACGCGTGCCAGCTCCGCAGGATCCTACCGTATGGCAACTCTCATTTACCCTCGCGCAGACCCTAATCATAATAATCCTGCGTATATCAAACGCTCGAACACGCCTTTCGAATGTAGCCGCCTTCTAATGGGGCTCTCTATTTAATTGACATTAGCTCCGGTCTATGAAACTCTATCCGAGTGCATCGGAGTACACAGCTCGCGCTCTCGACAACAATCAAACATAATTATTGGGCTATGCAAATGGGGGTGATCGGGTGATGGCTGTTGATTGAGTTACATGTGTTTTTCTTCGATGTCTATAACGTGACGAGAACTCACTTACGGCGATTAGGGTCCGACCTTTCATCGCATATGTGCAATGTGTGCAGCGCACATGGCGCGAACAAAGCGCTTTAAACCAATTTAGCATGCGTCTCGCCATTCTTCTCCGGCGGCTGTAATCCTGTCATGAATGAAGAATAGAACTGTTCGCACCTTTCTATTGGTATCAAGATTGGCGATATTCCCATTATGTAAAATAAAAAAGAAAAAGAAAAGAAAAGGGAGAGGTGCGAGAAGAAATGGAAAACTGGTTCGATCGAAAAGGCACGCAATTGGTGAAAGGCGGTAAAATTTCACTACCCGCATCGTTTGAAATTCCCTTTTCTCTCTCTCTCTCTCTCTCTCTCTCTCTTCGACGACGTTTATGCGGATTCCGCGACGTACAGATCTGAAGTTTCACGAGGCGGCAATCCATTTGGCTCCTCGATACGCGCAATTACGCGGATCTAGGTTTCTGGATCCGCGGTATAAGGATCGATCTTCGCGCGACCGCTTTCCATAGCCATTGATCGAGTGGCATCTATTTTTCTATCGAACTTTGTCGTAGATCGCTCCTTCACGATAGAGGCGACCGTGTTGAGGCGACAATCGCTTATACAGACACGAGATCTTATTTCGCGCTCTGGTAGCCGAGTAAATCAGTAAACGAACGACGAAGACTTTTGTATCGGCCATTATAGGCCACGTATGAGCCACGCAAGTATCGGCAATCGAGCGCCATAAGGAACCGACGCGACCTCGCGTCACCCACGCAAGAAGGAGAAAGAGAGACACGCGCTGGTCCACGCACGCAGCCCAATTAAGACCCACGCGTGTGATTAGCAATCGAGAAGCGGCGCGCCTGTGCGGCGTCCCCGACGATGTTGACGTTAGTTAACGCATCGCGAAGAAGACTTTCCCACAACGCGATAACGTTCGTTTCAAGATAGACCGCTCGCGATTCGACTGATCTCTCTCTCTCTCTCTCTCTCTATCTCCCTGAATCTAATTTAATAAAAAATATCAGAGAGATAGCGCGACGATATCTTCAATCTATCGTTCCCGTTAATCTCCACGTCGGCAACCGTCGGTGATCGCGGCGGTGGCGGTGGTGGCGGCGATTCTCGACGCGTCTCGATCGAAGGTGAGCGCGCCCACGTGGCGGCGCTTTCGAGGCTGCCTTTTAACGCCGCTTCCAACGCCGGGCCGCCTCCTCGCTGGTTGCTGCGCCGCGCCGCGCCGCTTGGAAGCGGCCCATTACCCGCGATGACACAATAACAACAACGACAAAGGCCGCAGCGCGGCTTACGCAAGGACGCGTGGAAAGTAAGAGGCGCGAGTGCCGACGATTGAGGCAGATGCTGCTGCTGCTGCGGTCCTTTCTTTCTTCCCGGCGAGATCGAATTTGCCCGGGTAAATCGCTCGGCGCCGAGCGGCTCTCGACTTTCAGCTCCGTTGTAAATTAAATGCGAACCAGCGTCGCGCGATTATTCGGATAAACGGCCAGTAGCAATTGATGTGTGGAGGGGCGAGAGACAGGAATAGGAAAATTCGCTATGACTCACGCGAGTTCTGACAAGTGAACCTTGTTCCTTACGAGGAAACATATGCGCGTTCACTGTCCGTTGGAGATGCGCGCTCACGACAGACCGAAAGCATTTGCGACGCATATTTAATTATTGCCGTGAGAAAGAGAGTGAATTTTCACGAGCGCGTATCTTCGCCTAATCTCTTTCGTACACTGAAAGAAATGTTTGGTAAAATCAACCAATTTGATTGAATACACTGAGAGAAAAAATTGTAGTGGTGGCAACTATAAGGGGACATCCATACAAATTTTGCTAATAAATAGAATTCTAATATATAGTTAAATGAACTATATTATAGTTATTGTAACTAAGTTAATGGTTGAGAGAACTAATAAAAAATAGTTGTAGTATACTATATAATATAGTATATTACAACTATTTTTTGTTAGTTCTCTTAACTATTAACTTCGTTGCAATAACTATAATATAGTTCACTTAACTATATGTATATTAGAATTTTATTAGCAAAATTCATTGTCCCCTTATAGTTGCCACTACAATTTTTTCTCTCAGTGTAGTGATCAAATGAGTTTTATAGTGATAGTTATTAAATATATAGTTGTTTTGACCAAACAATTTGTAGCCTTAACCAAATAATTATTTTCATACAACAAATTACAAAAAGTTTTGTTAAATGTAACTAAGTTGTTGGTACCAGTAACTATAAAATTCATTTGATCTCTATTCTACCAAACGATTTCTCTCAGTGTAAGCATCAACAATAAGTTAGAGGCACATTCAACAAATAATATACGACTGATGAAATTCGCGTTGGCAGAATAATATTATCGATAACGGATGAAGAGGCATTTGTTCATCTTATCGATTCGAAAACCGCGCGACAGCTACAGAGAGAGAGAACACATACGTCTTACGTTGTATTCCTTGCGGCAATGCCATTTGTTTTTATTCACGCGGCGCACTCTTACGGCTCGTTAAAAGGATTAAATATTCAAGTACGATGCTCCACGAGCGGCGCGCGGCGGCGGCCCGGCACATTGCGGCACATCCAGCAATATATTTCGAAGACAACATCGCACACGGGGCGTAACTATCGACCGACTAGATAAGAGAACTCGTAGATCTCTTCGCTCGGTTATTACGTGATTAGATCACACGCATCTGGGCAGCGGCATTTCGCTCGCCAAACCGGCTCGAGTCTAATGTTTCTTATATGCGTTTCGATACCGCACTGCACGACGACGTGGCATGAGCTGCACATCGCGGTGCGTAATACCGCCTGGCTTGAAATCACGAAATTGCGTCTCGCGTACGATTGAGACCACCGATTGAAATAAAACATACAAAATCTTTATGCTTTATGCTTTACCGGCATAATATTGTAGCAGACAAAGGAATCATATTTTCAAGCAAACTTTTTTTTTAATTTCTACATGGAAAGAACGGTTTTTTTGCTGAAATATCGAAAAATTTAGACCTATCAAATGGTCTATCAAAATAATTGTTGGACCACTCCAACTGGTTGGTGGAGTGTCAAAACTTTTCACAGCATTGCTCATCATGCTTGAACACGTATCATAATTATTTTGTGATGGTCCAACAAAATTATTTTCAGATCTGTATCCAGCTAAATTTTTAGATACTTCAGCGAAATTGTTCATTTTGTATAAAGTATAATTAATAAATAGAGCTATATTTATTGCAATTCTTGCAAACTCCGAACACACGTTTAGGGCAAGGTTTGACGAGGTAGGCCTAACCCAATAATCCGTACATTTAAAATAAACCATTAGACCTATAGAAATCAACTCAATGAAATAATTTTTTCTGATACTTTAGAGAATTAAAAAAAATATTTTATTTTATTTATTTTTGCTTTTATTTTCATTCTTCTTCAAATGTTAATTACAGTTAAAAACTCCATTTTTTATTTTTTTCTAGCAAATTTACCAAAAATTTATGTATGTAACAAACATTTTAAGACCCCATATATAATGGCTTATTTTTTATCAAGAAAAGAAATGAATAAAAAATGATAGGGTTTAAAGACTGGTCAACTTGGAATGTAAGATATATTAATCAATTTAATTAAAATAATTAAATTGAAATTAATTTATAATAGAACTATTAATTGGGTTGCGAGTTTTATTAATCATTAATGGACTATAAAAAATAAAAACGGTAAAACTCGAAAAATCCCAGTAAAATCTCCCAAAAAACCTATTGGGCTAGTCTTTTTTTTAAAAAATCCGGATTTTCCCAAACTCTGATTTAGGGGGTACTCGAGACCGCTGTTACACGCAACGAGATGCACATATCCGACGCGCGCGTGCATTCCCGGCACGCTCCACGAAACAGAACGCGAACGCGGAAAACGGCGGCGATGCCCCTACGAGGCGAGAGTATACGAGTCGATGATAATCGACACTTACCGCCGTATTACATTGCGTTAACAGTTTTCTCCCGGCGCGTCAGCGCGGTGAAC
>QKQZ01001405.1:20041-44079 GCA_003595255.1 Solenopsis fugax | reverse complement strand
CAATTCGAAGATATTTAAAAGCTGTAAATGTTGATAATTCGCGGTACTTTATCATCCTCTTAAGGGAATTCTGAAGTTGGTTCTGTTTTATCGATAAAACGCAATAATTTTGTAACAACGTTTCGTATGTATTACCAGAGAGAAAACTTACGTCCATTAATTGTAATCCAATGTGTTAATGGACGTAAATAAATAATTTGGGGAAGAGAGCTTATGGGCATAGAATTTGCACCGTTTTGTTTTTTCATTAAAGAGGATCCATATCATGGATCAAAACATCTGGACACTATTATAAAAAGTTGACATCTTACCATCGATTTATATTCAATCGATGTGAATATTCAAGTTATTTTAATTATCATTTTATTAGACTCGCACGAACTGCGTAGGCTCGCATTGGCAAATTATCTTGAATTGTTTTATATAAAAAATTCGGATTATATTTAATCTGTATTATTTATCTTGTTAAACAGGACAATTATATAGAATTTGTAAAAATAATTCCGTAATTATACTAAAAATTACTCATCCCCACACAAACACACATACATGTAATGTGTTTTTTTTTGTATATATATATATATATATTTTACATATATATTTAATATATATTTAATTGTTTAAAAATGTGCATGTATACATGTTTATATATTTATATACATATTTTATTTTCGTATTTATCTGCATTTTCGATTATTTTTCTACTTATTTTACAGGCATAAATCTGAATGTAAAAAAACAATAATAAATGAAAATTCGATACAATAATAACACAAGCGAATAGAACCATACCTCGAATCTCAGTGTTTAATTATATATTTTTAAATAAAACGATATTCATGTTTCTCTGTTATACATATATCATATATAAAGAAGTTTTTCTCTCCTGTGAGATTTTTTTACCTCACTTTTATGCTTTTATTACTTTTTCGTCGAATAGACATTGACGTTTTACATTTTCTAAAGCTAGTCATAGACCATCTTCATCATAATTTTATGAAGCTACACTTTTTTAAGCTTGAATTCATAAAATTTATGATGCTTTTACGGTGCCCTAAAAAAATAAAAGAACCACACAGTAGCCACATGACATCCCAATACTTTCTTTCACAATCAAAGTTAAGACCTTTTTTTACCGCTCGTATACGTTACGTTTGTAGACTAGTTTCGCAGCTAGTAAATTATCTAAAATTCAATAATTTACATATTATTTTTGTCTAATTTATCAAACTTTTAAGGTTAACTATAACTTTGTAACTTGTAACTATATTTATACAAGAAATCGGACATCTCGTAGAATTTCTCGGTTGAGAGCAAACCGAGCAAGAAGTAAACGCGCATCCAAATATCCGCCCTTAAATCCCGTTGATGTCACCGGCCCTCGGATTACTCGGTAATTTCATTTAGTTCGGCGAAGCCCTTCGGGACCGCGCGCTTCCGAAAGGACGCGAAAGAATGGTCGCGAAGAGTCGCCAGAGTCGCAGGATTTGCGCGACGGTACAAGTGATCTCTCGGCGAGAGGCGGCGGCGTTGGTTCTTCGAATCAGTGCACGCTTCGCCAGATCTCTCGTCGTACAATACCGATGTTTGGACACACGACGAGCGAAAGGCTTGCACTTCCCTTTCTTCGGCGCGAGCAAACAGTCCTCTGTCTCATTCGGGCAACCAATGCGATCGGTCGACCGTTCGTTAAAATCTCACTCCCCTTTTGTCGCTCTTTTGCGATATAACAAATAATCTGCGCGGTCGCCGGTCGCTCGATCGAGCTGATCCAATATACAAGGTAGAAACGCATAAGATAATCCAATGCACAAAGCGCACCGCCGCGTCGATCCTCCTTCCAACGGGACACGCGATTGGCCAAAGGCCAATTCAGAAAACTGGTATAATTCTGATATGCAGAAGCAATACGATCTTCTTCACGAAAATCGTAGGGCAAATCGCCGGCTCCACTGGCGTGGCGTGGTCTATCGTTTAGGTTTCACGGAGCATTGTGTGGATCCTTCCGCACACGCAGGTAATCACCGACACGCTTCTGGAACGCGCGCACGCCATATGCCAGCCGGTGATTTCATCACGGTCACGATAATTTGCGAAACCATCCCCGGTAATGAATCCTCCGCCGCGTGCGCTGGTAGCCGCTTGCGGACGTCGGCGATCGATTCCATCGGTCGAGTCATCCAAAACGCAAGGTTCCCGGATGGGGAGCACGCTGAAAACTCGCATTTTACACTGCGCGTCGACATACCGTGTAGATTTCGAGAACTCGTCCGGATCCCTTGACCACCACTTCACAGGGACGCGGGAACAACGAGGCCGAGAAACGCGCACGGAAGCTGTCAAACGCAATCAACGTCTGCGATGAGTTTCCACCGAGCCGAAGTGGATTCTTTCTTCGCTCTCTCGTGTAAAACGAGTTTTCAGGGAAACGCAAAAAAATTAAGGGCCCTTACGTGCCGGTTCGATTCAAATTGATTTCGCCGCGCGTTTCTGCTTTTCCTTCCTCATTGTGGTTCGCACGCGGTAACGTTACGCCTCGGTCCCCGCATCGGGTTACATCAGAATTGTAAATAGATTATGTAAGAAACACCTTTTTTCGAATTTCCGAATGCAGCGTGGATGAAACTTTTACGATTCTGAAAGGGATACTTTCTCACTGTGCAATCAGCTTAAGGATGTTTTGACTGTACAATATAAAAAAAGTTATCAAAAAGCTGCAAGCTTTTTAAGTTTAATCTTTCTTTTTTACTAATCAGCGACAAAAAGTTTGGGTCGTGAATGCCCGAATTTTGGACTAGCTGTAAAGAAGAAAACAGTAAAAAATTTAGTTTAATTTATAATGACTCATGTAGAAATGAGTATTATTTATTTTGCTGCAGTTTTAGGCAAATAACTTTTAAATGAGTAATTATTCTAAATGAACTTTAGCATGAATATTTATTAGAGTTTTATGAATATATTTATAAAAATTTTATTTACTTCTTAATGCTACTTTCTCATCAAATTTACAAATAAATTCTATAAAAACGTGATTTTACATAAGAATCAAAATCAAATAGAAAATTAAAGAAATTACTTTTAAACCAATAAAAGAATTATACTCAATTTTTACACAGATACTTATATCAGTATAATCTATAAACTTTTTTAAGCTTTTAACATTTTAAGATGTGATACATACATTCTTAAAGGGGCGTATACACCTGTCATGTGCTCGATCATAATTTAATAGCTCTTTGCGACTAAACCTATTTAAAAACAACAAACAATAAACGAATAGGCTCTTTGCGACTAAACCTATTTATTTATAGTATTTAATAATAAATCAAAATATTTTGCTAGGACGGTGTATTGATGATTTTAATAAAAAAAATAATAAACTCTGAATCTCATAGAGTAAAACTTAGACTAAAACATTACTCAAAAAGAGTACAAATTGAATCTGTAAATTTTCGAGTGATTTGTAACTCTAATAAAAGTAAAAATTTACTCCTACAGAGTGAAAATTGAGCTTGTGTAATTTTTCAAGTGATTTTCACTCTACGAGATTTAGAGAAAAAATTTTCACAATATTATATAAAAAATTGCTTCAAAAATTATGTACAGTGACGCTATAATTGTTGAATCAATTACACTTATTGCTGCATATATATTTAATGAAGATGTACGAACATTACTGCAAATCCTTCAAAGCAATATAAATGAAAATAGGTTCATATACAGCATATGCTATTGCATAAGATGAAGGGTACGCCGAAAACAAAAAAATTGCATATTTTAGGCAGAGATGCGTGAGCTAAGCAACACAAGGAAGGAGATAGCGAAGGCAGGCAATAGCGAAGCGATTTTTTAGAAGCATCTATCTCGGCAGAAGGTTTGCTTTATGGTTCTGGAGTAGATAATTCAATGTAATAAGTATAAAACCTTTGATGTTTTTGTGGTATAAACTGAATGTAAAATTTTAAATGCGTTTTTCTTGAAATGTGGTTTTGAAACGCGTGACCACTATATCTTTAAAATGATTCGACCGATTGACCTGCCATTTTACACACTTTTTTTAGACACTAAAAACACTTTTCTAGACACCAGTTTGATACGTAGGATTTTTTTACGTCGTTTTTTATCGCAACCAAAAAAACGAATACATTTTTTATTTATGAAAAATTGATATGTAATTTTTACTGGCTGTCATTTCGTTTAAACGTAATATTTCGAAATACTGTTACGTTAGGAATTAGATTAATGTTTCAATTTTAAAAAGCTGTGTTATTTATTTTACTGTCAAATGAATCCTGTAAGAGCCGCACTGGTCACCGCAAACGTTTTTTAAAACATGGTCGAACGGAATTTCAACGGCGCTATCATTAAACATTTTTTTAAATAAAAACGTTAAACAGAGAAAGGTATAATTTTTCCAATGAAACAAACCTATGAAAGACTTCTTTTTCCGTTTTTCCAATTCGTAAAAAAATGTAAGTTAGACTTTATTTTGACGTTTAGGTGTATGATGTATATATCCCCTTAAAGCGTTTAATTCCAGAGTCGGACTGGACAGGAGAAATACCAAAAAATTTCTCGGTTAATCCTAGGTCTTTGGGGGCCCCAGCCCTCAAACCCAATTTTTTAAAATTTTTTATGCAGGAAATTAATAATCTAAGTTAACGAACAAAACATTTGTAAATTGTTCTTTACAATTTACATTTTTGCTACAATATAAAAAGAATAACAATAAATACAACAATAAAAATAAATTAAAGCACAAATATCATCAAATTTTATTAAAACACGTTTGATCTTAAACTAAAAAAATTTTTGTCTTCGGCGCTTTAGAGTGAGGGACTTTTTCAAAGTTTATTTCGGAGGGTCTCTGGTGTTCCAGTTCGACCCTAATTTCAATAAATAAGATCGCACGAAGCAGTGTCTGAAAGTTTAAACAATAACAATTTTCAGAATATTCTAAAATTATTTCAAATTATGTTATATTATACTTTTTAACGTATACTGTGAGAAAAATGTTTTGATTGTACTAACAAAACGAGATGGTAGAATTTTGATGACATTAAATAAAATTTCTGGCTATCATAATTGAATATTTATAGGTAAAAATTTAGATAGATTTAACTATAAGGATTCGGTTAGCATTTTCCGATTGGATTTATAACGCTTCTAATTATATTCATTATTTCTTTCCATAAAAGATAATGCTGACTCCTAACTTATTGTTAGTTAACTAAATTTAGTATCATTATCAAGAATTTTGGTATATTCACCAGAAAAAATTAACGCTTATTTGATAATTTCTAGAAGAATTTTAATTCGTTCATTTTTCAACAAACATACTAGTTGAATTTATCAGATTTCCATTTATGTCAATTATGATTCTTCTTTCAGTTTAGGGTAAATGACTCAATTATTGATAATACGTCTTAAATATTAGAAATTCGATTTTAAATGCTTCTTAGACTATATAATTTCTATTATTACATTATTGTTAATTTTAATTAAATTCTTAAGATGTTTACTTTTCGTGTTATAATATTTTATTAAAAGTAAAACTTTAATCTTCTAAATTAAAAGGAAAAACGTTTAAAATCGGATTTCCAGTATTTACGATTATAATTATCAATAACTGGGTCATTTTTCCTATGATTAATAATGTAATACTCAATTTTTATTGAAATAAGAACGCCTTCAAGTTAGATCTTAGTGCTTTTATAAATTTTACTTGTGTGATATTTATATATCTTTTTTCAAATTCAACCGACTGCGCATCGAATTACTTTTCCGGTCATAACGCAGCTATAAGTTGAACATGAACAGGTAATATCACATTTATTTAATTAGAAATAATTTAATAATTGGCGATGCTGACTTGCATCTTGATTAGACCCCTTTTCCCCCCTGAAAAAACTGTAAAGAATTTATTGCGAAAAATATCACCTCAGCCAGGGTTCGAACCTGAAACCTCCCGGAATCTCTGATCCGGGCATCTTACCACTTCGACCACTGAAGCCTCGGTGATATTTCTCGCAATAATCGTATATCCGTTTGTTTTCTGTTCCTGAACTTTCTGAACTAGTGTACACTTAAAATAAGATAGATATATGTTTGAAAGTTGGCGAAAGCGAGAAGGAACGTTCCAGTACAGTATAGTGCAGGAATAGAAAACAAGCCTTATGAGTGAGAACGCATGTTTCAGGCGCGTGATTTAAAATTGGAGATATTTGACTCAATTTTTATCTTCAATTGTTTCGCTTGGATCGGTTGTATTTCCGAACGATTAAATCACTTCTAAAAATTTTAAAAGTTCTTAGATTTAAAAATTCAATCTCTGCAAATTCACAGAGGACAAAATGCAGCGGCGTTCAAACCAGCATTATTTCTCTTAGAAGATGCATATCGTCACCGTTGCTTTCCAGATGATTATTGAATTTTTCAGAATCGGACCGAGGCGTACCTGGGAAACCGCGGACCCTTCTCGTCTTACTTTTCGGAATCGGCATTGCGCGACGGCCAATCGGCGTCAAGAATTCAGCCTCGCAGAAATACAAGACCGTGACGTAACAATGGTGACTGCTCCTTTTTGGTGAATCGAGGAAACTCCTTCCGCCCACAATGTATCTGAGACCAGTATCTCGAGCGGCCATCTAGAGTCTTCCCTTTCGTTCTTTTCTCTTTCTCACTCGCCTACCTCTGCGCGTTACGTAAAAACGCATTGACAGATCCAGGGTGCTCGCACTGACCTAAGCCGGGATCAAATTCTATTCTTTTCGGTCTTTGAACGGCTCGCTGGTCTACGATCGGGCAACGATCGGACAGACCGTTGGGATGAGAACGAGAGATGAAGCGACTTGCGCGGGATTTTAGCGAACATTACGTGTGTTTTCCGTTTGTTTTTATTTTTCTTTGAATCAATGCAACAGCTTTAAACTATCTTTATCCTTATTTAAATACTAGCAAAAAAATGGTCAACAGAGATTTACAATTTTAAATAGTTCTAAAAATTGCATTACACAGTATTGCAATTAAAATCCTTTTTTTCGTTGTAATTTCATCGTGAAGCATTAAGGGAATATTTTTATAATATTTTAAAACATAATTTAAATAACTTAATAATATTTCTTACGTGATTTTATTTACATTTTCTAGCTCTTCAAATTGCATACTCAATTTTGAAACATAAAACATTTTTTAATTGAACCAGAATAGTTACATAATATTAACTTGACAATATTAAATTGATTAATTCCTTTTTTTTAAACAAATAATTATTTAGACAAATATAAATAAATAAGACAAAAAATATTAAATAAAATGATAAAAAAGACTAAAAATGTATAAAAATGATTTTAAAAAATTAATAAAATAAAAATAAATATAAACACAAGATCAAATATATTGAATAACTTTAGAGAGACATAAAAAGTAAACAGGACGTCTAGCACCTGCACTCTTAGCGTGAACGCAATATATTAATTTAAGTAATATTACTTTTATATTTTACGTTAAATATTAAATTAAATAATTAAATTTTTATATTATATATAATGAAAAGTATTGTACTGTGTCAGCAAAATATGCGATTTTTCATAATTGTGAACCTTTTCCAAAATACAAAGGATGATGACAGACTTAATAAGCAGCCTATATCTATATATGTATATAGATATATGTGTTACATTATTATATGTGTTAATAATACATATACATATATACATACATACATACATACATTCGTACATACGTGCGTGCGCGCGCGCGTGTGTGTGTGTGTGTGTACGTATATAAGACGTTCCACGTCAAATGGGACAATGTCTGGGCAAAATTTATGAAGTCTAAATGTTCGAGAGCTAAATTTTTTGTTTTCATGTGTAGTTAATAAACGCGATCTTTTGAAAAATTCGAAATGACCGTGGTCCAATATAGCGCCTAAAGTAGATGAACTTATTGAAAACATTTAATTCATGGATTAGGTAGTCGAAAATTCCTTTGATTTCCATAAAAATCTTTATCTGAGGATTTCTTGGCTCACTCATGAATAATCCATATAATCAGATTTCCAAAATTCGAAATGATGGATCCAATATGGCGGTTGTACTGAATAAAGAACTGTCTAGAACGCTTCAAATGAATTTATTTAAGTATATTACATTCTTGTTGCTTTATGCTTTTTATTATTAAAATTAATTTTTTTTATATACAGCTTCGGTTAAAAGTATGATATAAAAGGCACTTACATTATTTATGTTAGAATTCTTTTATTTTTATTTTATTTTCTATTAGTTATTGGCACTATACCTTGGCACATACGTTAAAACTTAGAAAGATTAATTTTTGAAACAAAGGATAATTTACATTTTGTTTTTTTCTATTTAAACCCTTATAGTTAAAAATATTTTAAATATAAGGTGCTTAATACCTTTATTTAAATTCGTATACATAATATAAAATAATAAATTTGAAAATAATATCTATTGTATATTGAGAATATTTGATTAGACAAATATTATAGTATTTTACATTTAATAGAAAAGACATCATAAAAGTTATAGGTATAATAATAAGCATGTAGCAAGAGTCAGTAAAAGCATATCATTAAATCAACTGTTATTAACGAACAATTATATTATAGCTTAGAAATTTTTTAATCCATTGAATTAGAAAAATTTTAACGCAAAATAATGATTGAGTAACAAAACTGGGAATAGAACAATAAACTATCACATAAATAACATTATATTTTTTAATACGCTCGGATTTGACTTGCGCGGCGATGATGAAGATTTTAGCCTAATGAAAATCTTAAATGTTAAAATTTCTCGATGAGAAATTTTCAAACTAATACTTTATTGAACAAAGATGCAAAAGACAAATTTTACACTAAATAAATAATATCGTAAAATATCTTCTTAATTAAATACATTTAATTTGATAATTATAATTAACATAGTGGAAAGAAATTAGAAATTTTTAAAAATATAATTATTTTATCTTAATTAAATATTAATTTTATGTATAAAATGTTTTGAGTTTCTACATTAAATAAATTATAACTTAAATATAATAAAAATTATTAATATTGAAAAGTATAAAATATCTTAAAGAAACGTTTCGTCAAATCAGAAGTTGCTTATTTACAAAAAGAAATATTTTTTCTGATAATAACAAGAAATACAATATTTTTGGACATTAAATGAATGGACATTTATAAAAAAATTTTTTTAAATCTTATTTATTATATATATAATTTTTTTTTATTTACAGAAAAGTTTTTCTTAAAATTATGAATTACATACAAAATATTAGATACCAAGATCGCTTTAATCAAATATGGCTCTCTTCGTGCGCTTACTTGTGTTAATTATATTTATTCTCAATCAAAATTCACAAGAAAATTTTCCCCCTCGAAAAAAATTAACTCGACGAATAATTAATGTTCATTCATATATCACCAATTACAAGTTAACTCGCATTTGGATGTCAACATGTAAATGTAACAGTTTGATGTACAATCTTCATTCGTCGGCGACTACTTCAATTCTTCCATATTTTTCTCTGTCTAAGGGTAAGACGGTAGCTAGATCTAGTGTGGTCGAGTCGAGAGGGTGCCAGCTTAGCCGACACTCGAGCGTCTAGGATTTTGCATCTATTACAAGCAGTCGGACAATGGCAGCCTCACAATCCATTTGTCTGCAAACAGCTCCATTTCCCGAAGATTAAAGGATTAGGTGTAAGGAGTATACGCCTTGGCGGCCGATAATAATAGAAGAACAATCGCGACGTCCAGTAGCGATGTGGTTGAGGTGCACCTCCTAAGAATGCCTGATGTTTCCCAAACAAGGATTTGCCGGCAAAGGTGGCGTCATCACGGATTACGCGTCCACCTCGGTCATTCACGGCCTCTCGTACGCTGCGAATTCGCTGGCGACACCAGCAAACACGCACAGCTGGGACAAGGCCGGATTGTACGCGCCGCGCGTGTGTACGCCTGTGTCGCGATCCTTAATGCGTATTACTGTCATCGTAATGCGCTCCTGATGACACAAGGACAATGACGTCCTCCAATGTCGGGAGCCAGCATTCATCTTCCGCGTAATTTTGCGGCCGGGCCGGACACCAAACCTCTTTGTTGTGCCGATATTGGAGTGTAAAATGGGATTTCATGACAAGTTTCGCTCTGCTTTGGACGCAGCAGGTTCCGCGTGTACGGGCATGCTCAATGAAACCCATTAGGACTTCTTGGCTACGTGCAATTTTCTTCAACAAGACTCGTATTATATATAAATAACTATTGTTACTATTGTAAAAGCGCATGGAACTCATTCATATTGCTATATTCAGTCTTCAAGTGCATCTTTCCACATCCACTTACACGAAATTATTGAAAATAAGTTGATTCGTGTTTGAGCGTTTTATCTATGCGCTTTGTAAACAATACTTTATAATACTAGGTGATCCAACTAATATATGTAATATTCCATATGATTCAAATTGGAGATTTGAAGACTAAGGAGATCGAAAACAAATTTTCAATTTTGAATTATTCTGCCTCAACTTCGGGCAAAGAAAGTAAAAAACGTTTCGGATTAAACAATTGTGAAATCTTGCTCTAGAATGTAGAAAAAGTGCATCAGAATTATTTAGAATCTAAAAGCCTTTTCAAAAATACTCGGGCACCAGTGACTCAATTGGCGAGCGAAAAAAATGTTGGATTACAGAAGAGTAATATTTCCAATTTTAAACACACAATTGGCAATATAAATTATAAATAATAATTAATATTAGAGTTAAAACCGTGATTTTATATATAATACAATTGAAATCGAGAAAGATTCATAGACGGTCATAGCAAAGACAATCTAGCAAGCATTGGTGTATAAGCGCACTTGCCGCAAAAATAGTAGTAGAGACAATTACTACTTATCATTGTCTAATTTTTTATAATTTTTATTTCTTTTTATAATATTTAATTTATTCATTAGATCTACCTTAAATTTTCAAATTATCAAAGCATAGCGAGTAAATTATCAATTTTAGATAAAAAAGTAAATGAACTAATAATAATAACTTTATGGAAAGTCTTTAGAAGATCAATCAAGTGAGGTACTGCTAATGATACAATTATAAGTAATTCAAAATTCAGTCAACTTGCTTGCAAAATGGGTTTATTAATAAAATGAATACACAACGTTTCGCCCTCAGATTTAAGTCCTTTTCAAGTGAGTCGGTTGCAATGTAGACATTAAAATAAATAAATCAAGGAAACACATCCAACAGTAAGTTCTTTCTAAAGAATTCAAAAATTCGATAATGTTTCCATTGTCAAATGTGTGTAAATGTTTATCTATCTGTTTGAAACTGTTAGTCGCTTATCCGTTTGACGATATACACGCTTTTAACTTGTGTTGACATTCTCTACAATTTTTAATACTTTGATGAAGTTTAATTGTTTTACGCCCTCTTGACAATGGAAATATTACCGAATTTTTGGATTCTTTGGAAAGAACTCATTGTTGTTTCCTTAATTTATTTATTTTAATGTCTATGTTGCAACCGACTTACTTGAAAAGAACTTAAATCTGAGGTTGAAACGTTGTGGATTTATTTTATTAATAAATGTATTTTGCCAGCAAGTTAACTGAATTTTGAATTATTTTTAATAGAAGACATTTAGCAGTTTTATTTTAGTGTATTATTCTATACAATAAAGAATTTTTAAATTAATTTTATTAGACTTTATCTCTCTCTCTCTCTAGTCCTTAGCTCTTCAGAGCGTAGTGATCCTTTAATGTATTTTTATAGCTTTACGCTTTTTACAATTTACACAGATATATGGGATCTACAGTTTAAATACCAGTTTCAAACGACCTAATTTAGAGGGGTTCCTTGGCAAAATACTCTCGGTAGCTTACCATTGCCTTCCGAGAGATAGCGTTCGAATAAAATCAGATGTTTCTGATCAATGGGATTTAAACCCGTATCTTCAACACAGAGAGCAGTAGGCGCACGATTCTCTGCGTCACAATCGCTACAATGTATTTAATCGTTTGTAATTAAATTTACTGTATAACAAATAGCAAATATCAGACATTTTAATAATAAATATTTTCGAAGTATGCATCGTTAATATGTGCAAAACTTTTGAACAAAAATCAATTTGTTTACAAAAATTGTATAAAACTTTCTCTCAAAAATCACTTGTTAACTATCTGTTAAAATTATTTGTGGTTCTTAACCGCTTTTTTAGTGGCTCTTCCAATCAGTTCTTCCTTTAATTTTGACTTTTCAGAGTAACCGTTGTTTTTAGTGTAAATCTCCATAAAAAAATGTCAAAATGGTGTCTCGTCGGAAAAAATAATTTGGTTCTCGTTAATTTCCTCGGTTCTAAACAGTTGAATCATCGTCTTGCAGAATTCTACGCGCGTTGCTTCGTTGCTCATTTTATTAACAATTGTATTATTTTGTAGGGACATAGTTTCAAACAATTTCGTAGAACAGCGTACTGTTCATGAATACAATCAAATTTTTTTTTAACCTTTTCAGAGTGTTTTCGCTTGCAACCCTGTTCCATATTTCGAAATGCTCTATGTACTAACGTACACTTTTCTTTTAAAAAAGACACCCTCGATATCATAAATCTTTTACTTCAAAAAATCATGTGTCAAAAATATTATTTAACGCTTGCGATTTAAGCGTACATGCTTTCTTTCATTTCTAAACATGCAGTGTCGAATCTTATTTCTTATTTATTTTCAATAGAGGAGAAGAGGGTATTATGGCTATTGTAGACATAATGGTTACTCCCATTATTTCTATTATTAGGTGACAAATTCTAACAATTGTTTATGGAATTATTCAATTAGTAGCCCGTGGTTTTTTAATAAATTAATGTGCTAATACACAATAACTAACAATTGTTACAAGGCATTTTTACTCTTGAGCACTTCTAAACTTTTTCAAGGTATATTTTAGCACTTAATTACACATATTTCTTTATTGTTTTTAAACTTGAGCGTATTATCACACGAATGTATGTACACACTCGAGTGTTTTTCTGTCATTTAACTTTTTATTCAGTTGTATACACTTCTAGTTATGCAAAGTTAAACAATAACATGGGATTTTGTTAATATGATTTTTTAAATAAAATTTTCATGTCAAAATATTTCTATAAATCGATTGTTACTCTAAAGGGCGAGAAACATTAGGGTTCAGAAACATTAGAGATATCATTTTATGTTCGTTGTTTAATGTTAAATAGGGATAAAATGATATTTTTAATGATTTCTCTAAAGTTTTTGAACACAGCAAAATTTTAAATCAGAAAAATTCTAAACGATTAAAAATTAAAAATTTATAATTTTGTAACAATTAAAGTACTGTGTGTTTTTAAAAATTAAACTAATTTTAAAAAAATTATTTTTGGGCTAACTATTATATATTACCACCACTTTTTTTCTTCCATCAATTATGCAGTGCGTTACATTTTTATAATTCATATCTTAAGTAATAAATATTATTACTTTGAGTTTAGAATTTGTTAAACAACACTTTGACGAGTATAATCGTTTAAGTTTCAATATAAAATATTGATTATAAACAAAGTTATTCAATAAAATAAAAATGGGTGCCATATTATCCTCTTTTTCCTCTATAGATTTATCACGTGTAAGCGAGTCAAAATCAGTGATTAATCAACCGTGATTAACCCCCACGGAGTAACAGTCACCGAAAATGCACTTGAAAACTGAATACAGCTCATTATGTGAAAGAACAAACGTTCTAGTTTTCGTCCGTGTCCGCGTTACCGACGTTCTGCGACGATCTATTTTCGGACCGCAGGTGGTTCCATGGACGAGCGGAATCACATGTTGGGTTCGTTCTCAGTGTCCCGCAAGTGTCGGGAGGAGTAACCCGTCGATCGTCAATCACCCGGCGATCGTAGTGAACTTCCTGAGGGCGATAGTCGGCGCGCGGGGGCTTGGAATCTGTTCTACACGACGGAACATCAATTATACGTTCATTATAATATGTAATTGTATTTTTTTTCTTTTCTTACGATATATCTGAAACGCAGGCTGTCGAGACTGCGAAAATTAATTAATTCCTTGTGAATGTATACGATTTCTTTTAACCTGTAAGCATGCTCGTAGGAATCAAATGCAAGTTAGAAACTTTTTAATTAAATATATCACGTAACAAAATATTTAATATAGATTTTTTTAAATTTCTAATTAAATTTAAAAACAAGAATCAAGACTCGTGAAATTGTCAAAATGACAGTAAAAAATGCGGCAAATACGAGTCAAGCGCGGTCAACGGTGCGCAATAAATAATAACTACAAAAGTTATGTATCACATAAGACTTTAATGATCACTGGATCTTTTTCACAGCTTGAGTCATGTTCATTATTTTCGGGCTTAACAACTCGCTTAAATTTGTAACATTTTCCGGACAAGGAAGCTCTTCGCCTCAACATCAGCTGCTTCGTTCCATATCACTGTTAACTTATGCTGAAGATGGTTCGAAGGATGAGCCGAAATGTTCAGTGATCATTAAAGTCTTATGTGATGCATAACTTTTGTAGTTTATTATTTACTGCGCACCGTCGACTACTCTTAACTCGCATTTGCCGCATTTTCTACTGTTATTTTGTAAATTTAAAAATATATTCATTTTATATGTTTAAAACTTGTCTCAGTTTTTAATTGCTCTTAAGTAAAAATAAAACACTTGTGTCAAAAAATTACGAGTCAAAGTTATTAAACACTTTACGAATTAAGTCAACATGCTTTCTTTTATTTCTAAACATACAGTGTCATTTTGGAATCTTATTTCTAAATCAATTTATTGGTTTATAAATATTTCCTTGAAGAATAAAAAGTAAGCAATTCATATGATAGAGTGCAATACCCACAGTAATTCGTTTACATACAGGGACAAGACAACGAAGACATATCGCTGTTTTAGCCACGTAACTTAATTATCCGTGCGACAGGTAAGGACGACAGCTTGTATCACGAAACTCTTCACGTAATCCGACTCCAAGTTCTCTCCACAGACTAAATATTTCGTCCTTCCGAATTACTATGGCGTTTGTAGGCGGAAGTCCGGTGGTCGAGGGATCGAGTGGTCAATGCCAAGGGAACCCGGCTCAAGAACAACATTGGGAAATACCGCACGATCGTAGGGTGGGAGAGAGCGTCTTTCCCACACTGCCGCTTGTGAAAGTTCGTTACGATTTTCCCGCACGTGCATCGGCTCGTCAAGGAAATGCCGCTTGCTATTTTATATCGGCAGCGTTCGATCGGCAGTAATGGTACCCGAAAATAATGTTAGCGTTATCGTGCCGCACTGCGCTGGAGTTCGCATCTGTATCTCATTGTATTGCCGTATATACGGCCAACGTATCTAAATTGTGCGATTGACTATTAAAAATGTATCGTGTGAGAGACGCGTGAGAGACGCGTGAGAACGCCACGCATCTCGGAATGATTCATACATTTGCGTGAGAATCGGCAATCGGGGATGGAGTGGCGATCGAGTGGTAATCAATAGGAACTATAGCTCCGCACGTCCCTAAATTTAATGAATAAAATTATGTCGTAATTATACGCAGCATATCATCCGCGAAATCGTGAAAGAAATGTATCATTATACAAACATCGTCAAACATAATTTTACACACGTAAATGTACAGAAAAAAAGTATCAATCATATCTACAATTATTAATTGTCTTACAAATAATAAAAAAAAATAAAATCTTCTTTAAAAGTTTCATAATCTCAAATGAACATAACTTAAACCATTAATAATGGAAAAAAGGCCCAAGACGATCAATGAAAGTCCTCTATTTAAATTCTTATATTTAAACTGTTATATTTTGATTAGGTGGGGAACAGTTTCAGTTCACAAAATCTTTATCAGCTCCAAAATAATTAAATAAATAGAATGTTAGCGCTACATTATTTTAATTAAATAATAGAGATTATTATAAATAATCGTAGAGAAGGTTAACGAACTAATTTTCTATAACAGACGCAGATTATATAAAAGACAATAACTTAACAATCCAGATGTTTTGCTCGTATTACAGAATTATCATACGCAATGTCGGACTACGAACATCTGGAATAAGTAGTGTTTATCGGCGTTTTTCTCCTTAGTAAAATTAGATCTTTATTTATTTATTATTATTTTTTTGAATGCCGTCAATGTATTTGTACATCGTATATGTTAAAAATGTCACAGTACCAATGATAATCACGATCAAAGTTAACTTTGATTGTGATGTGTGTTATGTTGCAATCTTATTTCCGAATTTAAACATCAAGATATAAAATAGTCTACAATTGTTTCTCCGATCGCTTGTCAATGTTAGACTTGACTCTTTAAACATAACTTACTTATATGAAGAAATTTTATATAGTTTTATCAAGAAAAATATGATTTAATAATAAATTTCATGACTTGAGAAGAAAAAATCTCGGATATAACTTCAAGCCAAGAATTAAACATTTTTTATACTAGAGGAAAAGAGAATATTTTGTTGAAATTTAAAATATTATTTTATCAAATTCTTTGAGAAAGGTTTTACTTCTTATTTATTTATATATAAGACAATGATAGCTGATCTGATACTAATTTCTGTATACACCTTCCTCGGGAAAAGTATCTCTCGTCTAGGGTTCGTCCCGCGCACGATCATCATAAATATCATCTCCGAGCAGAAGTATTTCATACGATACGACGTTGAAAAAATTGGTTAAAGATACGAAAAACACGAGAAGACTGGGGTAACAGCTACTGCGCGAATGTCTACATTTTTTTTTTTGTCGAACGCGTCTTATAAGAGGGTTGTAATCGCGCACAATAGATAATATACGAATGGAAAAGAAAGCATTTTTCTTTCATAGAAAAAAGGACATTTTTGTTTTGAGAATATCGTTAGTTTTGAAATGTTAAATATTGAAAGGAAATTAGATGCATTAAACAGACATAACTTGATAGACATAATTTACATGAAGAAATTTTGTACAGTTTTATTAAGAAAAACATTTATCTTTATTCAATAATAATTTTTATGAGTTGAGAGGAAAAAATATCAGAAAATGACGTCTTCAAACCAAGAATTAAAACTTTTTTATATTATTAGTAATATCACAATCATATTATGCTATTTAAATAACTATTATAATAAAAAATTGAAATAAACACTTTCAACAAATAATATTTTGTTGAAATTTAAAATGTTATTTTATCAAATTCTTTAAAAAAATTTTACTTGTTCATTTATACATGTATAAAACAATGATAGCTTTCCTGATACTAATTTCTTCTTTCTGTGTATATACTTTTCTCGAGAAAAGTATCTTTCGTCTAGGGTTTGTCCCGCGCGCGATTATCATAAATATCATCTTTGTACAGAAAGATTTCATACGATACGACGTTGAAAAAATTGATTAAAAATACGAAAGACACGAAAAGACTGGGGTAACAGCTACTACGCGAATGTCTACATTTTTTTTTGTCGAACACGTCTTATAAGAGGGTTGTAATCGCGCACGATAAATAATAATATACGAAACAAGTGGAAAAAGGAAGTACTTGTCTTGCATAGAAGAAAAGACATTCTTGTTTTGAGAAGATCGTTAGTTTCGAAATGTTAAATATTGAAAGGAGATTATATAGAGTTAAACAAACATAACTTACTTAATAGACATAATTTACATGAAGAAATTGTGTACAGTTTTATTAAGAAAAACATTTTTCTTTATTTAATAATAATTTTTATGAGTTAAGGAAAAAAATATCAGAAAATGACGTCTTCAAATCAAGAATTAAAATTTTTTAATACTATTATTATAAAGTAACTTAAAGAGTACAATCACATTAAAAAACTCAATGTTCTTTTGAATTTCAACTTATTTTTGAGTTGCCTTGAAAATGTGATATGAATATTAGATAGCTACTTCTGTTACTGTTTCGTTCAATTTTACTGTCGTAACTCTGCATATATTCGTTTATACGTAAAATCTTGTTTCAAGATCAAAATGATAACAATGACACTTTCGATCCGAAATGATTTATCGATGCGACATCGATTTGAGGACGATTTGATAAGTCATTAATCCTATTCTTTTTAACTTAACTTCTTGCACGGTTCATCTTTTTTTTTATATTAGAGAGAAAAGGGAAAAATATAAATCATACAAAAAATTCAATTCTACAGTCTGGAGAAAGAATAAATCTTAATACAGAGTTGAAAGAAGAAAGAGAAATGATCGAAATTACTCGTGGATTCAACATCAAATTAATATTGAATCGAAATAAATTTAATCATTTCGATATTGATTCGACGAGTCGTTTCTTATTGGAAAGAATTAAAAAATTCTCAGCGAAAAATAATAAGGATCGACATTGATTCGATGTCGTAAACAACAAAATTATATCATTTCGCTGTCGATTCGATAGATCATTTCTCGCCGGGTTAATGGATTTCTGGAGATGCTGCAAGTTCAAGTTTTACAGTCCCTGTCGAATTCGAATGTGGTTCGAAAATTGTTTGAAATTTAATTACTTTCGATGTCGAAAATTTCTTGAATCTGAACCCATCTGAATCTCGAATCGATTAGATTTCGATATTGTTTCACCTTCTTGGGTGCGTTCGCGATAGACGCTCATACGCTGTAAGCATCTTTTCATCCTTCTTGTTTATAAATATTAAATAAGGGTAAATAATGCTTACATGTGTTGTGAGCGCCAAAGCGAACGCAGCCCTTATTTCGCACTGGGATTAGATAGTCCCATTATACAATAAGTTATTATAGCGTTAAATATATATATAACTTGCTTATATGATTTTGTATAGTTCTATGAAAAAAAGTTCTCGTTATTTAATACATAATAATTTTCATGAATTGAGAGAGAAAAAATATTGAATAGAAAATAACAATAACAGTATCTTCAAAGAATCAAGAATTGGAATTTTTTAACATCAAAACAATTGTGTTTTATTCTTTAGATAACTATTATAATATTGGAATAATATTATAATATTTTGGGGTATAATTAAAATTGTTAAATTCTTTAAAAAATATTAAATTACATACAAGCAAGATTATCCATTGTTTCTTATATACTTGTTTATGTATAAAATAATTATTAAATAGAATCTTTGTTTTAATTGATATTAATATTTTGTTTTTTGCTCTATTTCAAATTAATTTGTATTCATAGATAGCTTTTAATTTTTAATGGAGATTTTTTATTCCTGCCTCCCATTTTATTTCAAATCTCGAAATAAAATAACGCTGAAAGAAAAACTCCGAAGGAATATATTTTGTATTAAATAGCGTTTCATTCAAAACACACGTCCATTACATAATGAATTCTTTTATATAGGAACTGCCTGACCGCGAAATGTTTGTATCAGCTTGTATCATCCCCATCAATCGATCAAACTGTATCACAAGGTATTCGAGCCCATCTTCGATTCAAGATTTGCCTGTGTGTCCATCGAGATCAGATAGTACAGGATTGACACGTCAGGACACAACCGCAATGGCGTCAGTCAGCCATTGCACGTGCGATAATTCCGGTCACGTTACCCTTCATGTATCACTCACCCCCTTTCCCTCAATGCATTCAAGTATAGGGGTTGCGATTCTCTCTATGACCCTTCCCCCCTCCCTCTCACTCTCTCTCTCCCCCTCTCCCCCCCTTGCCGAGAGAACCCCAAACGAGTCTTGACCGGTCAGCGCCGGATAAAAGCTTTTTCCTTCTGCAGCTGTTAAACCGGTGACCTTCGCAGTTGCACGCACCCGAAATACACAATGCTGACGATAGTCCGATCCACAGATCCCGATACAGCCTCGCCGGACATATAAAAAAGAAGAAAAGTACGTTGCCCACTGACCGATTGGACCAGAATTAGCAGAGTGACCGATTAGTTGTGTGCCCTTTACAATTGCATGAATTCGGAATAAAAGATCGAGCAGATGTAGAAACGCCTTCGAATTACACATGACGTGAATTCGTTTGGGTAATAATCGGAAAATTGAAAACTTTCTGGATGTCGTAAGCTTTCAAATAGTTTGACGTTGGATAAAACAAAAAAAGAGTGCTAAGATTGATGGAGACTCTTGTCCAAATAAACACAAACTGAGAAAATCTTTTGTCCTGAATCTATACAGAAAAATATGTATTTATTTTAAGTAATTAAAATTTCTTAAAATATAATATTTAATTTTTTTTAAACAATTAATTATTTTAAATAATAAATTTTTTTTAGTAGAAGTAAAAAAATATTATCTTCGAAATAGTCAACAAATTAAAAATGTTATCACATAGAAGAGAATGTCATTTTGAAGCAAAGAACTATTTCTTTCCAGAAAAAAATTTTATTAAAAGCAACTAAAATATATTTTTTTTAAATTAGTACTAAAATAATTCATATAAAGATATACTTTGTTTCTATTCTAAAAAATATGTGATAACAAAAAAATTATTTTTTTGAATAGCTTAAATATTTTCTAAGAACTTATTGAAGTAACCTGTTTCTTTGAAACAAAATAATTTTACTAAGAAATTTTTTCCATGTAATTATATTTCTAAGTAATAATATCTGTAAAAAATTTACATTAACGTTTAATAATACGCAATTTATAAAAGTTGGTCTAAGCTCTCTTTCTGCAAATTCTTCCTAAGAAGTCGAAGTGTAATTAGGATATAAGTACCGCGCGGTCGTTCCCATCGCAAAGTGCATCAGGAGGAAAATTCTCGGGCATAGCGAAGATCGCCGGTGCAGTTACAGGGCCACAATCCGCGATTGCTCCTCCCGACGAAGTTTTAATTTGAGTTCCAACGATATTTTCTGAGGCGTAGTTTCTAGTCGAGCTCGTACAAGTGAGGCCAGTCTCTCTCGAGCGAAAGCACCATTACGCCTGAGTTCGAGTGTAACCACTTAAATCTTCGATGAAGTTCAACGGCGCTAAGTACGATGTATACAACGCGTGATATCGCCGCGTAAATTCGATAAGCGTGGGGAAAGCGAGAGACATCGAGCGAGAGATGAGTGACCTCGAGGTAAGCAGATCTCGCTGGAGTGCGATTGCTTATTCGCCGTAATTACATAATCTTTGTTATTTTTTCATTAAACTCCTATCGAGTTCAACCTGAGTGCTCGGTTAACGAAAACAATTTTGTAATCAACGATATGTACATACGAAGAGTCTCTATGAATTACCGCGTGAACTTTGTACGACCCTCTTCACGAAAAATTCACATTTTCGCTATTACGCTGGTCGATTAGTTTATTTTTAATTTGCGTAATAACGCTTAACGAAAAATCTCGATTGCTTTACTGAAATACTAGGCATCACTGACGTGCGCTTCGCGCGCGTTATTTAATTTTTAATTTTATTTTTCTAAAATAAATTGCATTAACAGCCACTCACAACGACACAACGAACACAGCGAAAGAACCAGTCGGCATTGAGAAAACGCGACAATAAGTTTTGATATATTTGAGTAATCAACTTTACATGACTTTTTTAGATAGAAAATGCATTACGTCATTGTTTCACATAATTTTCGAGATATTCCTCTTGCAATTTTTATATCACACACAACTCTTTTTAATGACGCATATGCTCTTGTAATATTAATAGGTTATTCTCAAAGGGACCACATTTACGTACACCGTTACGGAAATCGTAAAAGTGTAGCATTTTGATCGTTATCGGAATTAACACCGCGTGTGACACACTTCTGGCTTCTTCTAATTTAATTTGTACATATAGTAGATCGTATCCTTTCAGATCTGTTCTACGTAATTATTTCTTGCCATCAACATTCGCTCGCATAAACATATTTAATCACAATTTATATACAACAATTTTTAAAATATATCAGTTATTTTCGTGAATTATAATATTTTGTTTATCACTTTAATACATAATACAAAATGAGAAGAGTGTTGGTTACAACGTGTAAATTTTGGGGTCAAAAAGCGTTAGCATCTTTCTCTGGTTACAAAGTTAAGAAAACGTCGAGTCTGTACAAGACTATTATACTTATACTTTAGTGAACGGGCGTTCATTATAACCGCATGATAACGTGATACTTTCATATTCGACAGGACGGTAAACGGATAAGTAAACGCGGGAGAGGAAGACGCGAGACCCGTATCCAGGGCAACCGGACCCTATCTCTCATCCTCCGCGGTCCTGAGAGCGTTTCTAGATGTCTTCTTAAGTTGCCGGAACAAACTTCGACTCGGTAGAACAACGTGTAATGCCCGGAGGGAAGCGGGAGCATTGTCGAAAGAAAAAACAGGCGAAGAAGAAATTTACTTACAGCACGGGATTACCGTTTCGCCCCGGGTCATCTTCCGTGCCTCATGCAACGAGTAATTTAACTCGCCTCTCTTTCGCGTCGAAAGGCGCCGACGATCCTTTTGTTTTCTGTTAATTAATACAGAGGACGCGCGATTTAATTTCTCGGCAAATTAAATTCCTGCAGCACGTCCCTCGGCATTAACACGAAATGAAAAGATTTAATTAAAGGATTGGCTCTGGAACGAGTGTAAAACTGGACGAAAACATAAATTAGAGAGTTTTTAAATTTCCTTATGCCTGGCTGCAAGAAGCTACATTTAAATATATTTAAAGCAAGCAGAAAGAAAAGAACATTCTTGTTTTGAAAATATATTTATCTTCGAAATGTTAAATATTAAAATGAGATTATACATATAGTGTTAAACAAATATAACTTGAAGAAATAGCTTTATCAAGAAAATTTTCATTATTTATTAATGATTCTCAGAAACTAAGAGGAAAAATCTTAAATAGAGAATAACATTATCTTCAAACTAAGAATTAGAATTTTTTATACTATTATCAAAACAATAATATTGTCACACATTCAAATATTATTATAATATTAAAACACAAATATAATATTTTGCTAAAATTTAAAATTATCGAATTTTGTAAAGATTAAATTATACATAAATAAGATCATCATTTGTTCATATATGAGCAAAAATATTATATCTTTTGTTTATATACACGAAAAAATTAATATTAAATCAACAATCATTGTCTTCTATATAATAAGCAAAAATATAAAATCTTTCAGGTATTTGATAATCTTAAACAGAACTTGCTTACATATGAAGACATTTTATATAATTTTATCAAGAAAAATATGTTCATCTTTATTCAACAATAATTTTCATAAGTTGATAGAGAAAAATAAATATAGAGGGATAGAAAATGACAATGTCAAACCAAGAATTAAACATTTTTAGTGCTTTTATTATCAAAACAACAATATTGTACTCTTTAAATGATTAAAATAAAAATAATATTAAAATAAAAATAATATATATTTTCCTGAAATTAAAAATTGCCAATTTTTTAAATCCCATCGTTAATGCTAAATTTTTACGCAAGTTTTGTACAGTTTTTATTACTAAAATTTGTCACTGTATTACTAAAAATCTTTAAACCAATGGGAAAAAAATTCTTTTTTTTGTATAAATTTTCATCCAGAATAATATTAATGTAAAAAAAATGAGTAGCGCGCGCGCTTTAAATGTTAAAGATTTTATGTTTTTGCCTATATGAGAAATTAATTGTTAATTTAATACTAATTTTGTTCTATGTATGAAACAATGATCATGAAACAGAATATATTAGTTTTAATTTGATTCTAACATTTTCTCTGTGTATGTTTTATACGTTATCGAATATTATTTATCAGCGCCAATAAGGATCGATCGCTATCGCTGGGATATTTCTTTAGGGCACCCTTGCTCTTCGCGTTCTTTTCTCCCGATCGAGTCTAAATTCCGAATCGCGTAATGTTCCCGCAATTTTCCAAAGACTTCAAAGGAGCACCGTAGGACCGTAGCGAAGATCACAATGAACGATCGTTATGCGTATTCAAAATGGTAGGGTGGTGTAGCCAGGAGCCCCGGCTATTGTTGACCCTTCGCTTCCCTGAAAAACGTAGCCAATTGTGCAAGCC